>CM033717.1:35741991-35937450 GCA_019671005.1 Hibiscus mutabilis | reverse complement strand
TGTAGAGTAAGACTTTTAGCCTTCAACAAAATGTTGAGGCATCAGTTTAGTATCATGACATCTTTTGGTCTTTTCCTTTTAGATCTTGTCATTCTTATAAGCATCCAGACGATACTCCTCTAACTCATTCAACTCGAGCAATCTTCTTTCTCCAGCTAGTTGGTAGTTCATGTTGATCTTCTTAATAGCCTAGATGGCTTTGTGCTGAAGCTTGATCGGTAGGTGGCAAGCCTTGCTATAGACAAGTCTATAGGGTGACATGCCCAACGGTGTTTTGAACGCGGTCCAATAGGCCCATAAGGCTTCATCTAGTTTCAAGGACCAGTATTTACAGTATGGCTTGACCACTTTCTCAAGGATTTGCTTAATATCTCAGTTGGACACTTCAGCTTGTCCATTTGTCTATGGATGATATGTCGTGGCGATCTTATGGTGAACTCCATATTAACACAACACCTTGGTAATCAACTTATTGTCGTAGTGACTTCCTTCATCACTAATAATAGCTCAAGGTATTTCGAACCGAGTGAAGAGGTTCTTGTGCAAAAACCTCATGATTATATTTGCATCATTCTTGGTTGTCGTGATGGCATCCATCACTCGAACACATAATCAGTAGTGAGCATAACGTACACATGTCCAATAGAGGGTGGGAATGGTCCCATGAGGTCAATGCCCCAAACATCAAAAAGTTCAACTTAAAGGATGACTTGCATGGGTATCTCATTATGTCGAGAGATGTTCCCTGTTCTTTGACATCTATCGCAAGCCCTATAGTATGCATGAGCATCACTAAACAAGGTTGGCCAATAGACTCTAGATTGTAAAACCTTTGCAACAGTCCTTTGTCCTCCAAAATGTCCTATGCATGGAGTGGAATGGCAATGATAGATGATATCTTATTGTTCTTCCTCATGTACGCATCTCTAAATAATCTAATTGGCGAATTGCTTGAAAAGGTAGGGCACGTCCTAATAATAGTAGTGTGCATCATGTCAAAATATTTTCCTTCCCTAGCTGCCAAGATCACAAGGAAAAAATATCACTAACAAGAAAATTAAAAATGCCAGCGTACCACGGCACTGTCCTAGCCTTCAAAAGTTTCTCATCATGGAATTCCTCCTTAATACCACATGTAATATCAGTATCACATGCATTCTTTGTAACACCCCCTACCCGGGCTAGTGGGAACCCGGTTTGGGAGCGTTACTTAACAAGCAAGCAATGGCATTACAAGACATGGAAATAGAGAAGAACAATACATTACAAGAATCAATCAAGCAATCACATACTTACTTATCATACAAGCAACTCATGTTTAATTCTTACTCATCTAAAGCATTCAAACTAGACACCAAACTATCTTCTTTCATGCTTACATTACAAGTTATTTGATACATGGGGGGCTAAAATGATGCATTGTAGCCAAAGAGTTGAAGCTGTTTTATAAGTCTGGAATTTTAGCCGAATTGCATCGAATTTTCGGATGGGATTTGGGCACTTCTGAGTCTACATGTCTTCTTAAAACATATTCGTCTCTCTCTTAGCTTTCCAACGCATCTTGAAACGCATCAATCCGACATCGGGAGCTCAAGTTATGTCCATTTTAGTGATGACTGTGCGAGCAGAAATCTCTATACGATTTTATCACGGGAAATATTATTTATAACGAATTTTCAACAATTTTATTGATTATTTGTACTTAAATTTAATCTACGATTCTTTATGAAGATATTTAGATGATTTAGGATTAGATTTGTTATTTATTTATTAGTTTTTTAGGTTAGATAAAATATGTTTATTTATTTTATTATTATCTTTATTTTTCCTAATTTAAGTTTAACTCTTCATTTGTAGCCTATTTAAAGGCATATTTGCTTTACTAATAAGAACAACATCATGAAGTTTTGAGTTATAAAAAACCTTTGGCCATGGGCCATTTTATTTTCAAGGTAGATAGATTTGCCTTGTTATTTTTCGTATCAGAAGTCTTCTTCAACGTAAGTTCGTCAAGTTCTTGTAATGGAGATCATCTTCACACTCTTGCTTGCCTAGGTAATTGCATCTAGGAGGGCGGGTTAGAGCCGCTTAAGGTTGCTTGCTTAGATAATCGCGTCTAAGAGGGTGCCGAGGATAAAATATCCTACAACATCTATCTCGTCATCATCCATTCATCAGAGAGATTCATGCCGTTTGCAGGTGTTTGCCTATTCAATTGCGATTAGGAGGGTGCCAAGGACATATCTATCCAACACCGCCACCGTCAAATTCATCCTATATCATTTTCTACATCAAGATCATGCTTTATTATCGGTTTGCTGAACGTAGAGTTTGGAGTTTTCTCGGATCATGGTAGTGAGTTTGCTAGATTAGTTGTGATCTAGAGGGTTCCTAGATTTTGAGGTAATTCTTGGATCCTGGCTTCCGTACCAATTGGTATCAGAGCCAGGTTTAGGTGTTTGAGACAATTATCTTTTACTGTTGTTTTAGTAGTTGAGAAAAAAGAAAAAATATATAATTCTCTATATAAATCCTAGTTTTAATATTTCATTCCTGGAGACATCTCAAGAGACTTGAAGATTGTGATCAACAACTCTTAAGATTCAGGACGAATCGTTTTCAACAGGGGGACAATGATACATGTATGGGGGGCTAAAATGATGCATTGTAGCCAAAGAGTTGAACTTGTTTTATAAGTCTGGAATTTCAGCTGACTTGCATCGAATTTTCGGATGGGATTTGGGCACTTCTGAGTCTACATGTCTTCATAAAACATATTCGTCTGTCTCTTAGATTTCCAGCGCACCTTGAAACGCATCAATCCGACATCGGGAGCTCAAGTTATGTCCATTTTAGTGATGACTGTGCGAGCAGAAATCTCTATACGATTTTATCACGGGAAATATTATTTATTACGATTTTTCAACAATTTTATTGATTATTTGTACTTAAATTTAATCTAGGATTCTTTATGAAGATATTTAGATGATTTGAGATTAGATTTGTTATTTATTTATTAGTTTTTTAGGTTAGATAAAATATGTTTATTTATTTTATTATTATCTTTACTTTTCCTAATTTAAGTTGAACTCTTCATTTGTAGCCTATTTAAAGGCATATTTGCTTCACTAATAAGAACAACATCATGAAGTTTTGAGTTACAAAAAACCTTTGGCCATGGGCGATTTTATTTTCAAGGTAGATAGATTTGCCTTGTTATTTTTTGTATCAGAAGTCTTCTTCAACGTAAGTTCGTCAAGTTCTTGTAATGGAGATCATCTTCACACTCTTGTTTGCCTAGGTAATTGCATCTAGGAGGGTGGGTTAGAGCCGCTTGAGGTTGCTTGCTTAAATAATCGCGTCTAAGAGGGTGTCGAGGACAAAATATCCTACAACATCTATCTCGTCATCATCCATTCATCGGAGAGATTCGTGCCGTTTGCAGGTGTTTGCCTATTCAATTGCGATTAGGAGGGTGCCAATGACAAATTTATCCAACACCGCCACCGTCAAATTCATCCTATCTCATTTTCTACATCAAGATCATGCTTTATTATTGGTTTGCTGAACGTGGGGTTTGGGGTTTTCTCGGATCATATTAGTGAGTTTGCTAGATTTGTTGTGATCTAGAGGGTTCCTAGATTTTGAGGTAATTCTTGGATCCTGGCTTCCGTATCAATTGGTATCAGAGCCAGGTTTAGGTGTTTGAAACAATTATCTTTTACTGTTGTTTGAGTAGTTGAGAAAAAAGAAAAAATATATAATTCTCTATATAGATCCTAGTTTTAATATTTCATTCCTGGAGACATCTCAAGAGACTTGAAGGTTGTGATCAACAACTCTTAAGATTCAGGACGAATCGTTTTCAACAGGGGAGAATGATACATGTATGGGGGGCTAAAATGATGCATTGTAGCCAAAGAGTTGAAGCTGTTTTATAAGTCTGGAATTTCGGCCGACTTGCATCGAATTTTCGGATGGGATTTCGGCACTTCTGAGTCTACATGTCTTTTTAAAACATATTTGTCTGTCTCTTAGCTTTCCAACGCATCTTGAAATGCATCAATCCGACATCGGGAGCTCAAGTTATGTCCATTTTAGTGATGACTGTGCGAGCAGAAATCTCTATACGATTTTATCACGGGAAATATTATTTATTACGAATTTTCAACAATTTTATTGATTATTTGTACTTAAATTTAATCTAGGATTCTTTATGAAGATATTTAGATGATTTAGGATTAGATTTGTTATTTATTTATTAGTTTTTTAGGTTAGATAAAATATGTTTATTTATTTTATTATTATCTTTACTTTTCCTAATTTAAGTTGAACTCTTCATTCGTAGCCTATTTAAAGGCATATTTGCTTCACTAATAAGAACAACATCATGAAGTTTTGAGTTACAAAATACCTTTGGCCATGGGCCATTTTATTTTCAAGGTAGATAGATTTGCCTTGTTATTTTTCGTATCAAAAGTCTTCTTCAACGTAAGTTCGTCAAGTTCTTGTAATGGAGATCATCTTCACACTCTTGCTTGCCTAGGTAATTGCATCTAGGAGGGTGGGTTAGAGCCGCTTGAGGTTGATTGCTTAGATAATCGCGTCTAAGAGGGTGCCGAGGACAAAATATACTACAACATCTATCTCGTCATCATCCATTCATCGGAGAGATTCGTGCCGTTTGCAGGTGTTTGCCTATTCAATTGCGATTAGGAGGGTGCCAAGGACAAATCTATCCAACACCGCCACCGTCAAATTCATCTTATCTCATTTTCTACATCAAGATCATGCTTTTTTATAGGTTTCCTGAACGTGGAGTTTGGGGTTTTCTCGGATCATATTAGTGAGTTTGCTAGATTAGTTGTGATCTATAGAGGGTTCCTAGACTTTGAGGTAATTCTTGGATCCTGGCTTCCGTATCATTATTACTTACATGATTCTTATTATAGCATTCAATCTTTGATAACCCAACCAATTCGAATTATCTAGGGGTAACTTGGTTTCATTTTAATTCAATGATCCCTAGTTTTATACATGTACATTTTATCCTTAAATTTCTAACATGATTATTGAACACTCAAATTACATGTACCTAGTTCCGTTCAAGCTTATTTCCATACTAAACCATTCAGCCATAATACCCAAAAGCATACACAAGACATGTAACTACTTTATTCAAGCCTTATACTAACCCTATGCATTCGACAATCATCCTATACAAGCATACATAACATATACATCAAGGCATACACACACACACCATTCGACAATCACTTAAACATACACTAGGATATTCGAATGGAAGACAAGCATTGTGGTTTGATCATCACATATCCAATTCAAACAAGACATGTACAGAAACAAGCATTCGAATTCTATTAAGGTAAACTAGATCAAGCATTAGATCATTCCAATTCAATTTACACAATTTGCGCAGCATCAAGATTCCATTGCATGAAGTTTAAGTTCTTTACATACTTAACAATAGGTTCACCACATAGTAGGCCCTTCAAGACATTATATACAAGCTTCAAAATGCATGATCAAGCTATCATATGCATCTAGTGCCACCATTCTAGGAGATATACAAAACAAGTATAAAATCATACTTTAACTATGCTTGTGTGAGTTGCTTCTTGCTCAAGGTAACAGGCTTCAAGATCAAGCAACCTCGTATCCTTTATCTAGTAGGTTGGGAAGAATGAAACAAGAGTGATATGTACAAGAATGTACTTAGTGAGGTAGTACTAAATCTAACCATTTGTTATTTCAAGTTTCATGTGTCATTAAAGTCAAGTATAGACCTAGCTAAGGCTTTCAAGCATTAGGTAAATCTTAGCTAGGCTTTCAAGCAATAGAGTGATCTTAGCTAGGCTTTCAAGCATCAAGATTATCCTATCTAAGGATATCATACATTCGTTCACAAGGGGCAAGAAACAAGAATCGTACTTCATGAATCAAGCACAACATGCTTGCAAAACAAGAAATCAAGGAGTCATGCTTTCAAGACAAGTAACATACAATTCATGGCATTCAAGACAACTAACATATAATGTAGGATTGTTATTTTAATTGTTATTCATTAAACAACCCCTTGGTACTTAGTTCGTATAGGTAATCGAGTCTCCAACCAACTGTCGCCATAAGATGCACCGTAGTGCTGGTCAACCCTTCTACTGTCGCCAAAGACCACATACGTACCCTCCGTCTGTCGCCAAATAAGGGCCTTAGCCCTGGACCATAGTCCACCCTAACACAATGAGCTATAGACTCTAAGGCATGCCCTTCTACCTAGTCCAACTAGCTACCAAGGTTGTTCGATTTACCATTTATTCAAGTGCTTCAAGATCAAGATCATGTCAAACAAGTTCATTTCATATTAGGCCCTTAGGCCATTTGTGAGCCATAGCTCACATATCATGTAGTTCTAATGTTTCATTTCATCAAGATGAGATAATATCTCAAGCAAGTTCTTTAGCATTCGATCACATGCAACATGACACAAACAAGTACCAATGTTATCACTTAAACATGCTTAGTATTCGAATCAAACATGTATTCAAGATGTGATCAAATTTCATGCATTACAAGTCATTCTTCCCTTATTAAGTCAAGCCCTTATTAGGTTCATTTAAGCAATTCAAGATTGTAAACAAGCATGCATTGGTTAGGACCTAGTCCTAACCCTAGAGATAACTACACTCACAATACTCCAAGCTAGCTAGTCTTGGATCCACACTCATTTGTTCTTGGATTTAGATTGTTCCAATCTTTCCTCCTCCACCAAGTTCAATCCTGGTTCTAACACATTACAAGCAAACACATATCAAGACAAGTTCACAAAGTCATTCAATTCAAGACAAGGTCATTAAATCAAGCAATGTTACAAGCATATAACATTCACATATTGGGCAGCATGCTCATGTACATTTTCCATTAATCTTAACTACACTTTTCTACATTCTAGTTCATGTAAAACAAGGCATATTTCAAAGCCTAAAACTGTTTACAAGACAGTTTGAAAAATGCCACAAAATAGTGTGCATTTGCCTATACAGTTGCTGCCAGGCAGCTTGCACTCTAGTCACTAAATCAAGTATATCTTTCATTCCGTACGTCAGAATTTCAATTGGTTTATACCGTTGGAAAGCTAAAAAATTGTCTTTATGAAAATATAAGGCTTGTATTTTAGTTCTTTTCCAATTAATACAGTTTTTAACTTAAGGACATGGCATTTTGCTCTACTGGGCAGTTTGCACTGTCTCTAGTATTTATTCTCTACAATTCAGCATATAACCCATAGTTCAGTTCTGTTTTCTCCTAGTGAATTTAGACATACCAATGTATTTTCATTAAAAATTTCAGCCTTAAATTCATTATACACAATTTGTAGCGATTTTTCAAAGTTACTGCCCAAAACAGAGCATTCTGAGCAGATTACACTATGTTGGATTTCTAGCTTCTAACTCATTTTAGCAAGGTCCTAACATGGAAATTTCATTCATGATCATGTTCATACTTGTCTAGGCCATCATAATTCACCTAGAAATGTTCTTAAAACAGGGCATAATCAAGTTAAACCTAGTTTGATCTATTTGATAACATTTGCACATTCATTTCATCAACTAGGCAGTCCATTACCTAATTTAACTAGTTCAATTAGTTGTTGTCACATTTCCAGAAACACATGTATTCAATTCAATCTTCTTTTCACCTAGCAACATGATCAAAACAGGGTCCTATGTTCATTTAACATGTTTACAGAATTTCTCAATCAAAACAATCCTAATCATGACTGTTTTGAACCATGTTCATATACCTCAAATTTCCAGCAACTATACATTTTTCCTATACCAAATTGGTTACTAGAAATCAAGATTTTAAGTTGACATTGAAGCTAGCATGTCCCTAACATGTATAACATCATCCAATTTCATCAAGACAACAAAGACATCATCAATTCAAGATTCAACAATCTACAACAAGTTAGAATCAAGTATTATACCTTGTCCAAGCTAACTTTGATCAATGGATGAATCAAGAAGCTTGAATTTGAAGGTGTTTGCATGCAAATTTCTCTCCTTTTTTCTCTCACAAGTTTCGGCCAAAGGTAGATGACAATGGGGAGGAAGATGACAATATTTTTGGTTTTTTTTCCTCCCCTAGCATGAGTCATCATCCTAAATGGCACATGTTCTCTTTCAAATGAGGACATGTGTCAAGACCTCCATTTAATTTAAATTTACATGCAATCTGTAGGATTTTGCATGTTCGCATTTCCATCCTCTCATTTATGCCTCCTAGTTTTCACTTCAATTCAATTTGGTTCAATTTCATTTATTAGACTTTAAGAATGGCCAATGTTATTTTTTTTAAAATTGGTTACCACATATATTCAATTTGCCTATAGCTTAAATTGTGGTAACATTTCTAGGCCAATTTTAGGTTGTTACAATTCTCCTCCCCTTAAAATAAATTCGTCCTCGAATTTACCTAAATCGAATAGGTGAGGATATTGCTTCTTCATGACCTCTTCAGATTCCCAAGTTGCCTCTTCAACCTTGTGATTTCTCCACAAGGCTTTGACAAGAGGAACATTCTTGTTTCTAAGTCTTATAACTTCCTTGTCAAGTATCTGAATAGGCTCTTCTTCATACGATAGATCAGGATTAATTCCACCTCTTCGGGTTTAAGAATATGAGATGAATCAGACCTATGTCTTCTGAGCATAGAGACAAGGAAGACATTGTGGATCTTATCGAATTCACTAGGAAGTGCCAATCCATAAGCCACTGGACCAATCCTTTCAGTGATTTCAAATAATCCGATAAACCGAGGGCTGAGCTTTCCTTTTCATCCAAATCTGAAGACTTTCTTCCAAGGAGATAATTTGAGGAAGACCTTGTCTCCAACATTGTATTGGATGTCTCTCCTTTTCAAGTCAGCATAAGCTTTTTGCCTATCAAAGGCTGCCTTTAATCGATCATGAATGATCTTCACTTGTTCTTCGGTTTCTCTGAGCAATTGAGGTCCTAAAACCTTGCTTTCTCCCAATTCAGACCAACATAAAGGAGTTCTACATCTTCTTTCATATAGAGCTTCGAATGGAGCCATCTGAAAAGATGTCTGGTAGCTATTGTTGTAAGCAAACTCTACTAGGGGTAGAGATTTCTCTCAATTCTTTCTGAAGTCTATTACACAAGCACGTAGCATGTCTTTGAGCACTTGAATGATTCTTTCAGATTGTCCATCTGATTGAGGATGAAAGGTTGTACTAAGATGCACTTTAGCTCCTAGAGCCTTCTAGAAGGAATTCCAGAATCGAGAAGCAAATCTGGGATCACGATCAGAGATTATTGCTGTAGGTACACCGTGTAATCGAATCACTTCACGGATGTATAGCTCAGCTAAGGTTTCCAAGCTCATGTTCATTCGAGCAGGGATGAAGTGGGTAGATTTTGTGAATCTATCAACAATCACCCATACAACATCATTCTTTCTTGGAGTGGAAGGAAGACCAGTAACGAAATCCATTGAAATTCGATCCCATTTCCACTAAGGGAATTCGATAGGTTGGAGCAATCCAGTAGGAACTCGATGCTCGGCTTTAACTTTCTAACAAGTTAGGCACTTCGATACAAAGTCTATGACAACTGATTTCATACCTGACCACCAGTATAGTGGCTTTAGATCCTTGTACATCTTAATTGATCTCGGGTGAATCGCAAATGAGCTTTGGTGAGCTTCTTGCAACATTTCTTGTCTTAATTCCTCATTGTTAGGAACACATACTTTATCCTTGAAATAGAGGAGTCCATTCGACTTGAAGGAGAAGTCAGAATTAAACTCAGAGTCTAGCTTGGATACGATTTTTTGAAGATCTAGATCAATTTGCTGAAGTTCTTTAATTATCGAGATTAAGCCAGATTGAACTTGAAGCTCATACAAGAATTTCCATCCTTTGGATAAACAGAAATGAGCATTGATAGCCAAGGAAGCTACAAATGAAAGAACAAGATCATTAAGGTAGAATTTTTGAGTAGTTACTTGCAAGACAAGTAAGGTATTCTGTAACACCCCAAGTTCTAGTCTAAAATTATTGGAATTAAATTGAATAAGTTGATAGCTTAATTGAATTAAGAATTAAGCTAATTTGAATAGTTAAGGGCCTAATTGAAAGAATGAATGAAATAAGTGACCAAATTAGAATGACTATATTGAATTAAAAGAGAAAGATTGAGATTGCATGATAAATATCATGAATCTCTTATTTGCCCTTGGCTAATCACATGATTAGTAGCTAATCAAGGGACAATTTAGACAAAACACAATTCCAATAACATGGATGTGTTGTTGTCATCTTTCTCATTATCCTATGTTGGCCGAATGTCCTAGAGAGAAAGGGAGGGTGAGAGAAAGCTTGGAATTCAGCCATTGAAGTAAAGATTTTAGCTTGCATGTGTAGGAAATTTTCATTGAAATTAAGCAAGAAGCAAAGTATAGTTCTTCTTGTGCTAAATTGAATAGACAATTATCTTGTTGAAATTGGACAGTTTTTTATGATTATAGATGGAGTTGTTTATGGAATATGTGATTAGGTGATTATATAGTTGTTGAATTATGCTAATTTGAAGAATGAAACTAGGTACAAGGCTGGAAATTATGTGTTCATGCTAGTATAACAAACCTAGGTTGCTGGAAATTATTGTGTTGTTAAAGTGGAAATTGAACGATTTGAATATGAAATTGAGCTAAGGAAATAATGAATTGATGATGATCACGAATAGGTAATGTAAAGTAGAGGTTAAACAAATTGAATTGTTGGTAAACAATGCTGGAAATTGAAGATAAAAGCATGAACATAGTTAAGTAACATAGAAACTGTTTTGTGGTATTGAAATTGAGTAAACATGAAAGATTAGGCTTTTTAACCAACTTGCCCTATTTTGGCAGCCTTGTTTAATGAACTAACATGGACATGTTTAGAATGTCATATGAAATGAATTATAGGGCCAAGACATTGGTTAAAATGGATTAAAGGCATTAAAATGTGAATAGATGCAATCTGCCCAGAATTGCTCTGTTCTGGGCAGTCACTTTGAAAATTCACCAAAAATTGTATAGTTTGAATTCAGGGCTGAAATTTTAATGACATGATACTTAGAATGTCTATTTTCATTAGGTGAAAACATAATTGAAAACTGGGTCCTATACTGAAAACAGTAAATAGGAATTGCTGGGCAGTGCAAACTGTCCAGGCAGTGTAAATGTCCTGTCTTTGAACAATAAATTGTATTAATTGGGTAAGAACTAAAATGCAAGTCTTACATGTTCTTATAGGAAATTTTGTAAGCTTTCCAACGGTGTATAGCAATTGAAATTTCGATACGGATTAAAAGATATGTCTGTTTTAAGGGACAGTGTGCAAACTGCCAGGCAGCAGTGTCCTGGGCAGTTTAGGACTGTTTTTGCACCTAGTAAGAAACTGTTTCCAAAACAGTTTTGGGACATTGTAATCTGTCCAATTATGTATTAAAATGAAGTAATAACAATGTGAAGATGAATTGATATGAAATGCTTAAAAAGAAACATAAAAACAGTAGCTAAATGTTAGGTAAAATGTAGTAACATTGCTACTTTGATTGTGTGACTTCATGTGCTTATTTTGATGATATGTGTATGTGTATTGCTTGCTAGACCAAGGGGCAGCAGATTGGGGAAGAAGAGGATTGGAGTGGACATCCCAAAGCTAGAGGCAAAGGGATTTGGATCCAAGATAGTTGAATTGCTAGGAGTATTGTGAGTGTAACTATCCTAGGGTTGGGACTTAGGTCCTAACCAACCTTGTTATTGCTTAAATGAAATGTATGATAGCATGATTGATGCCATGATCTTTGTGTTTACTTGGGTGTTAAGCAATTATGATCAAATGCTTGTCATGTGCATTACTTATGCCTAAGGCATGAATTGGCATGCTTGCTTGGAGAAACAGGTATGCACAATGCATACATATGCTTGTGTTTGTGAATGATATACATGGCTAAATAATTCGAATGTTATGGATTGTTTGAATGATATACATATGCATACATATGATGGATTTCTTGTCTTCCAAGCATGTTGTTTGGATGGTTTATGAGTACCATGATGAATATGTTATGTTGATTGTATGATATGTAAGGATTGTCTGAATTTCCCTATGCAATTCGAATAGAATATGTATTGTAAAGATGAGTTTGATCCTTTGAAATACATGACTACTTGGATTTAGTTGCTTTGAGAAAATTGACTAGACTTAGTGTTACCTCACTAAGTATATATCTTGTACTTACCACTCTTGATACGAGCATGAGAGGGGTCAAAATAATCATCTTGGAAAAGAAGTTGAAACTGATTTGCAAGTAAGAAACATTAGTCAACTTGCGAAGCATTTTTAGATGGGATCCAGGCATTTATGGGTCAACATGTCTTCTTAAAACTTGTCCGTATGCAAATTAGCTTTCTAACGCATCTTGAAACGCCTCAATCGGACATCTGGATCTCAAGATACGTCTATTTTAGCAAAGACAGCTCATGCAGAAATTCCTATACGGGATTTTTTGATAATTACGAATTTTTAAGATTTTATTTGATTATTTGTAATTTAAATCAACATAGGATTCTGCAATATCTATTAGGATCAGATTTATTTAATTAGGATTTTATTTTTGGCATTTATTTATTATTAGAAGTTACTTATCTAATTAGGAGATTAGATTTTAGCATTTATTTATTGTATTTAGTTCCTAAGTTTAGTAGGATTAAAACTTCTCCATGGCCTATATAAAGGAGGCTTCACCCACATTGTAATTCAGATTTCATTGATTAATAAAAAAGTTCTCTTTGGAGATTTTAGTATTCTTTGAGTTTGCAAGTGTTCAGTAAACTTGTCTAGAAGCCATCTTCAACATAAGATCATCGAGTTCTTGTGAGGTAGATCATCTTCACACTCTTGCTTGCCTAGGTAATTGCATCTAGGAGGGTGGGTTAGAGCCGCTTGAGGTTGCTTGCTTAGATAATTGCGTCTAAGAGGGTGCCGAGGACAAAACAACATCAACAATTCGCAAGCCATCTTCATCTTCAACCTTCACACCATCTTCCATAATTCCATAAACAAAACTGGAATTTTCAGATTTGTTTTACATATCTGCTTATCTTAGTCTTTTCAATCTTTTGTTTTTATTCTTATTAATCTTCCCTCTTATCTTCGTTTCTTGAATTTCCAGCATTAAATCTGAAATTTTCAAGAAAACCCCAACTAGTTTCTCTTAAATTTTCAGTTTTGCGCCTAACTTCCTTGTTCGAGTCTAAAGCCCTAGGTTTGCTTCCAAGCCATCAAATTGAAGGTTACCACTTGCCAAAGCATACTCTATCAACTCTACTCTTCATTCTTCCCATAACAGATTAAAGAATACTTCAAGAGGATATCTTGGGTTTGAAGCAACACTTGAGGCAAGCTTGAAAGTATGAATTCATACTCTTTGTATACTCCTAGTTTGGTGGCACTAGATTTTGTATTAGGTAGCTTTGATCATGCATTTGATTATGTGTATATGACTAGTTTTGTAATGTTTTGAATGAGCCTACTATGTAATCTATTTTGGATGACTTAAACTATGTTGAACCATGATCTTATTTATATATAAGAAGTAGAAGCTGCGCATGTGGTGATAGAATTCAATGTGTGATGAAATCTTGTCTAAATTGAATGCTAAATCTATGTTGTATGTACATGCATTTGATACTATGTATGCTAGCATGGTTCGGCTATGTTGAAATTGGAGGCTAAGGTATGTTAAGCATGCATTATCAATGTTCTAGACAAATATGCTATGTAATATGATAACTTGATTGTAAAGAAACAAATGAAAAATGGTTAGGATTCCATGATGCTTCAATCGGATGAATGAAGATGTAATAAGATGTAAATTGTATGCTTTGTAATGATCATGTTAATTGATTGAATAAGTAGCTACCTAGGATGCAAGTAAGCTAGTTAAAGTAAGTTTAGTGGTCACCTAGTGTATTCGAATAAGATGCATGTAAATTGTAAATTAAGATGAAAGTTGTATCATGTATGATAGTAGCTTAAAAGGAAATATGCCACACTTGACCTTGTTGTTTGAATGATGTATGTGAATTGATTGTAATGGTAATATGATATAGTAACTTAGGTTATAAGAAAGAAGGAAACAAACTGGTACCTAAATTGGTATGCTATGTATGTGGTTGTTGTTTATGTGGCTTGCTTGTAGGAATTGTATGTTTGGTTTGGTTTAGATTGGGTTACTTGCACAACAAGGCAAGTATCCTGAGGTTACTTGTTTGACAAGTAACCTATCAATCGCTTTGTTTTGTTTAGGTAACGCTCCGAAACCAGGTTAAGGCTAACCCGGGGATGGGGTGTTACATAATTCAATGTATTGCTTGTGATCCAAGTAAGTTCAAATTCAAATGAAAATATTCTAGAATTTAGATTTAGAGGTTTACCCGAGTATGGTTTGCGACTAAGGGCATCAGGAACCACTTTTGCTTTCCCCGGATGGTAGCCGATAACCAAATCGTAGTCTTTAAGCATTTCTAGCCATCTTCTTTGTCTCGGGTTCAAATCTGTCTGAGTTAGGAGATATTTGAGACTCTTGTGGTCTGTGAACAAGTTACATTTCTCCCCGTACAAGTAATGTCTCCAAATTTTGAGAGCAAACACGATAGTTGCCAATTCTAGATCGTGTGTAGGATAGTTTGACTCGTGTGGTTTTAGTTGCCTTGAAGCATAAGCTACCACTTTTCCATTTTGCATTAGGACACAACCTAATCCTAAATGAGATGCATCACTATCGACAGTGAATTCTTTACCCGATTCTGGTTGGATAAGAATCGATGTATGAGTCAGGGCTTGTTTAAGTTGATCTAAGCTTCGTTGTTGGTTCTCTGACCAAACAAAAGGCGTATCTTTGTGTTAGAGTATGCCCAAAGACCAATCATAAGATGATTGTAAATGACATTTGTTTTACCTTGTATTCATAAAGAGGCATTGCCATTATTATTTCCAGTTACAATTCTGTGTGCATAAATAAACTGAATTATAATAAAGTCCTTAGAATAATATGGTTATTCTAAAATGTCCTTAGTCGAGTATTGTTGTGAGCATGAACAACAATAATGCATTAAGACTAATATGTAGTTAATTGATGGCAAAGTGTTGTAATTGACATGGAGATGTCAAAATCAATACATAAGTATGTGTTAGAGAACGACATACTGGACTGACTCGCTATGAGCATGTTTCTTGGATTATTCTGTGACAGTCACAACATTGCTCATAGTGATAACTACATATATGATCCTCAGACTTGAGATCATCATTATTTCAACATCGTGAGTGACATATTTTGATACGGTCAAACGTGTGTCGTAACTAACTACACTATAAAGACTGATATTGGATATGTCACAATCTATGTAGTGGAATATGGTTGGTCAAGATAGGATTTGCCCCTCCTACATAATAGGGGCAATATCGTAGGCCACTTGATTGAGTGAGACTAGAAATACATGGCCATGCTCGAATAAGTTGATATGAGATATCATAGTTATTCGTTTATAATAGTCTACTTAAGATATCAAGAAACATTAGATGGACTATACATGTGTGACTGTTCCATGACTTGTGTCCAATCTAGATATAAAGGACAAAATGATGCAATACATAAATAGAGTTAATCGCAAAAAGGTTATGTCGAATTATGATTTCTTGTAACTTAGGTGACAATGACATATTGCTAGATGTCACTCATTGTTTGTAATATTAGAAGTGTTCTAATATTTACTACTAATATTGCATGAACCTACAGGGTCACACCCACAGTTTGAAATGAGCATATATTAAACGAATTATATATGTACAAATTTGTTGTACACGGATTTAGTTAAACTAATATATATTTGATATATATAATTTAACTATTGGGTAAATATTAAAAGAAAAATAATTATTGTAATTATGACTCTTTTAATATATAAATAATATAATTTGATTTAAATCAATATATATATGTTTTGAAATCCTAGTTAAGTTGAATTGGGATTATATATATTTAATATATATATATTGAAATCCTAATTAAGTTGAATTGAGATTATATATTTAATATATATATATATATATATATTAAAATCCTAATTAAGTTGAATTGGGATTATATATATATATATATATTAAAATCCTAATTAAAGTTAAATTGGGATTATATATATTTAATATATATTGAAATCCTAATCTGAGTTGAATTAGGATTACAAAGGCTATATAAAAGCATGGGAGATCTAGCAGTCATTAATGCTTTTTGGGAAAAACCCTCTAAATAGTTTAGAGAGTTTTTATTTGTTCGTTCCCTTCTAAATGGGTTAGAGAGTTTTTATATACTCTTTTCAACTAGGTGAACTACGTAGAGGTCGGAGCATTATTGTTGCGGCTTAAGAATTGACATTGTGGAATCGTGATTGAATATCTATCTCCTCCAAACTCAAAATTCCAGATTTTAAATAGGTAATTCTTCGCCCTTATTCACCCCGATTCGTTCCTCGTACATGGATATCTTATGGTAATCGTCGGATAATTTTTCTACTGTGCCATGGGGTGTACCGGCGTGACCCAACAGTGGTATCAGAGCCACGTGTACAATACAAATTCGGGTTTTAATTACTTGGGTGATGTAATTGTATGAAATACATGTTATTTTTTAATTTATTTAGCGAATATATGACATTTGTATGAGCAAATCTATTCAATCACGGTCAATTTGTTAACCCAATTAAAAGATGTTCCTAAGATTGATGATTAAGAGTTAATCATCGGGATATTTGTCGATAGGGTTTGAAATATTGTATGTTAATAGTTAGCATATTCAATATGGAGTTTTAAGGTTTTAGATGTTAAGTGTTGTTAACATACGCGGGTTATAGTTATATATTAGACTAATGGTGACTTTATAGATTTCGTGCGGGAAAGTAACAAGAGTTGTTCCAGTAAAAACCTCTTAGATATTAAAATCCTGAAGAAAAAAACGTGATAATGTTGATAAAAGTTATCAAATCGTGAGGTTTTTACACAGCAATTAAGATGCTGATCTTAAAAAAAAAACTCTACCGTTGACCGGGCATGGGTAACCCCGCCAGCAACTACAAGCCCGCCGAAACCCCGCAGAGGGGCTTGACCCCTGCGTAGGAACAATCTAGAAAGACCTCCATTACAAACCTCGCCGTTACTATGTTTGTTTATGCACGGTGTTTGGAATGCATGGTTATAGCCCAATAACCCATTTAGTTTTATTTATAAGGTTTTATAAATACGGCATGCATGTCGTGTCTTTCTCTACTTCTATTGTAGTTCTCTTCTCATCTTACTCCCTCATATGTAAAATGAGTTTCTAAAATTGTAATATATACGAAGAAGCATAGACAAGAGGAACAAAAGTGTGGGCCGATAGAAAGATGCTTGAGAAGTTTTTTTTATCCTTAGAATAATTTGGTTCTCCCATTGGCTTGGGATGGGCCACCTTAGGATATATGGGTTATAACTATTACATTAATGTTTACTACTTTTCATGTATATGGTAAAATGAATGTATGAGATGCATGTTAGTTAACTGATAAGATCAAATATTAATTGGTGAGATAATATTCACAAAACCCCTCCATATTTAATTAAAATTAGTTATCCAATATTAGCCCTCATTAAAACCTCGATCGGTACTATATAGGTTTTGCCAAAGCAAAATACTTAGATCTATCTTGGTTAAACGCGAAGAATAAGCAAGTGATATTCAGTGGTAGTAATATTGGTTAAACTAGGTTGTTCTAATAAGATTAGAAACCTAAAGACTAATGATTGTTCAAGAACTTTGGTGATTGAAAAACAATACGAAAGTGCATGTCTAGGATTGGTTCTTTGAAAGACTTGGTATTTAAGCGTGCCCAGTACACCACCTCTCTTTTCATAAGTTACCTACCTGGTGCACTGTTCATTATTGTTCTTTCTATTAGACCATATGAACTTTTGTTTTGGACAAATAGTTGTTCATCGAATATAGGAATTACATGAGATGTAATTAGCAAGTGTTGCTTACCTAAATAATTGAATTCTAGGAGTAAAGCCAAAGCAGACTTAGAATGAAATTAAATATGGATGTTTACCCACTATAAATACTTCTAGCAAGTTTTTTGATTTTGAGAGTTTTTAATAGTGGGTATGTTATTACTTTATAAACATGATAAATAGGTACTTATAAAACATATTTTATTATTGTAGACTTATTATACAAATTTGTTATCATTGTGATTGGTCCTTGAGAAGGACAAGTTGAACGGCGTAAACTACCTTGTCTGGTCACTAGAAGGAAAAATATTTCCATTAGTAATAAGACATGTCATTGTAAAAGGAACTGCCCCATTTATCTTGAAAAGTCAATAAGGCAAATGAAAGTGGAGCGTCTGCCTCGAATGTTTATGTTATTGATATTAATTTATCAACGCCTACTTCTTGGGTATTGGATACAGGTTGTTGTGGTTCTCATATTTGTACATTTTTATAAGGACTACAAAAGAGTAGAAATATGAGAAAGGAAGAGATGAACCTATGGTTTGGTAATGGAGCAAGAGTTGTTGCATTAGCTATAAGAACATATACTTTATCGTTGCCTAGTGGAATTAATTTATGTTTAGAGGATTGTTATTTTGTGTCTAGTTTGACTAAAACATCATTTCGATTTATTGTTTAGACAAGAATGGTTTTGAGATAATTATTAAGAATAATTGTTGTTCTTTTATCTCGATAATGTTTTCTATGGTGTGACAATTAATAAAAGGCCTCTATACTTTGGATCAAGAGAATTCCATTTACAACATAAATACGAAAAAATCAAAAACAAATGACTCTAATCAAACTTCTCTTTTGGGATTGTCACTTGGGTCACATAAGTGAAAGAGGCATTTCAAAACTTCACAAAGATGGATTTTTGGATTCATTTGTTTTTCGAGCAACTTGATGTATGCGAACCTTGCTTATTGAGAAACGTGACCAAAGCTCCTTTTAATGGTAAAAGTGATCGAGCAAGTGATTTATTGGGATTAATACATAGCGATGTATGTAGACCAATGAATACACAAGCCAAAGGATGGTTTCAATACTTCATCACTTTCATAGTTGACTTCAGTAGATATGGGTACATTTACCTAATGAATCATAAATCTGAAGCTCTTGAAAAGTTCAAGAAATTTAAAAATGAAGTACAAAACCAACTAGGAAAAAACATTAATGCTCTTTGATTAGATTGAGGAGGAGAATACTTAAGCTTAGATTTTGGTGATCTTGTTAAGGAATATGGGATTGTCTCAAACCTCCTAGTACTCCACAATGGAATGGAGTTTCTAAAAAGAAGAAATTGAACATTATTAGACATAGTTCGATCAATGATGAGTTACACTGATCTTCCAGTTTCTTTTTGGGGACATGCGGTAAAAATAGTTGCTTTCACACTAAATCGTGTTCCATCTAAATCAGTTCAAAAGATACCATATGAGATATGGACTAGAAACATCCTAGTATGTCTTTTATGAAAATTTGGGGATGTGAAGCTTATGTTAAACATAAGATGTCTACAAAGCTCGAACCCAAATCTCATAAATGTAATTTTGTGGGTTATCCTAAAGAAACTAAACGATATTATTTCTTCAATCCTACCGAGAACAAAGTGTTTGTAGCTCAAACATGAATCTTCCTAGAAAGATAATTTGTTTTCTAAAAAGGAAGTGAGAGGAATAATGAACTCAATGAAATTCGAGATCAACCACATATCATTGAACAAGAGATTGAACAACGACAAGTTCCACAAGTTGTTGAGGAACATTCAACAGTTTTGGAAACACAACCACTACAAAGATCTTTGAGAGAATGCAATATACCTGAGAAATATTGATTTCTAGTCACGTTGCATGGTGTTTTTCTCTTCATAGATCAAGATGAGCCTAGGACTTTTCAAGAAATGGCTAGAGGCCATGAAATTCGAGAAAGATTCCATATCAGAAAACTAAGTTTGGACCTTGGTTGACCCACCTCTAGGGGTTAAGCCCATAAGGTGCAAATGGGTTTTAAAAGGAAAACCAACATGGATGGTAATGTACAAACATACAAAGTGCGATTACTTTTGGTCAAATTCAATGTATAGACTATGATGAAACATTTTCACCTGTTGCTATATTTAAATCCATCTAGATCTTACTTGCGATAGCTGAATTTTACAATTATGAGATATGACAAATGGATGTTAAAACCTCTTTCGTTAATGGAAAACTAGATGAGGATGTGTACATGACACAACCTGAAGGTTTTGATTATCCAAAAGATGCAAAAAAAATATGCAAGCTACAAAGGTCCATTTATGGATTGAAGCAAGCTTCTCGAAGTTGGAATCTTCATTTTAACGATGCAATCAAAGAGTTTGATTTTATCAAAAATGAAGATGAGTCGTGTGTTTTCAAGAAAATTAGTGGGAGCACTGTCATATTCTTGGTAATGTATGTGGATGAAATACTGTAATAGGAAATGACATATCTAGCTTACAGTCTGTGAAAACTTGGTTAGAAAAATGTTTTCCATGAAAGACTTGGGTGAGGCAACAAAAATATATTAGGAGTCAAGATCTATAGAGATAGATTAAGATGACTTCTAGGACTGAGTCAAAATACATACATAGAAGAAGTACTGAAAAGATTCAGTATGGAAGAATCCAAAAGAAAATGGTTCTTACCTATGAGACATGAAATTTCACTCTCGAAGGAAATGTGCCCTTCAACATCTTAAGAAAGAGATCAAATGAGTAAGATTCCATATGCTTCAACAATTGGATCTATCATGTATGCCATGTTATGTACTCGTCTAAATGTATCATACGCTTTAAGTATGACAAGTCGATACCAGGTAGATCTCGGTGATGGTCACTAGGTCGCAGTTAAAAGCATCCTTAAGTACTTAAGAAGAACTAAGGATACATTCCTTATATATGGAGGTGAGGAAGAGCTAAGTATAAAAGGTTATACTGATGTCAGCTTTCAAATCGATAACGATGATTCATGATTGCAATCGAGTTTTGTGTTATGCCTTAATGGAGGCGCTATGAGCTAGAAAGGTTCAAAGCAAGATACAATAGCTGATTCTACAACAGAAGCCGAGTATATTGTAGCATGCGATGCTGCAAAAGAGGGTGTTGGGATCAAGAAGTTCATATCTGAACTAGGGGTTGTGCCAAGCATTTTGAATGCTATAGATCTACGTTGTGATAACAACGAAGCCATCACACAAGCAAAGGAACCCAGATCTCACCAATGATCCAAACACATACTTAGCGTTACCATCTTATTCGAGAAATCATAGATCAAGGAGATGTGGAAATATGTAGGGTACCAACAAATGATAACATTGTCGATCCACTGACAAAGCCTCTGACACACATAAGCATGATCATCACACTAAGTCACTTGGTATTAGGTACATGAGTGATTGGTCTTAGTGCTAGTGGGAGATTGTTAGAGTATGCCCAAAGACTAGTCATAAGATGATTGTAAATGACATTTATTTTACCTTCTTTATTCATAAAGAGGCATTGCCATTATTATTTCCAGTTACAATTCTGCGTGCATAAATAAACTGAATTATAATAAAGTCCTTAGAATAATATGGTTATTCTAAAATGTCCTTAGTCGAGTATTATTGTGAGCATGAACAACAATAATGCATTAAGACTAATATGTAGTTGATTGATGACAAAGTGTTGTCATTGACATGGAAATGTCAAAATCAATACATAAGTATGTGTTAGAGAACGACATACTGGACTAACCCACTATGAGCATGTTTCTTGGATTATTATGTGACAGTCACAACATTGCTCATAGTGATAACTACATGTATGATCCTCAGACTTGAGATCATCATTATTTTAATATCGTGAGTGACATATTTTGATACGGTCAAACGTGTGTTGTAACTAACTACACTATAAAGACTGATATTGGATATGTCACAATATATGTAGTGGAATATGGTTGATCAAGATAGGATTTGCCCCTCCTACATAATAGGAGTAATATTGTAGGCTACTTGATTGAGTGAGACTAGAAATGCATGGCCATGCTCGAATAAGTTGATATGAGATATCATAGTTATCCATTTATAATAGTCTACTTAAGATATCAAAAAACATTAGATGGACTATACAAGTGTGGCTGTTCCATGACTTGTGTCCAATCTAGATATAAAGGACAAAAGGATACAATACATAAATAGAGTTAATCGCAAAAAGGTTATGTCGAATCATGATTTCTTGTAACTTAGGTGACAATGACATATTGGTAGATGTCACTCATTGTTTGTAATATTAGAAATGTTCTAATATTTACTACTAACGTTACATTAACCTACAAGGTCACACCCACAGTTGAAATGAGCATATATTAAACGAATTATATATGTACAAATTTGTTGTACACGAATTTAGTTAAATTAATATATATTTGATATATATAATTTAACTATTGGGTAAATATTAAAAGAAAAATAATTATTGTAATTATGGCTCTTTTAATATATAAATAATATAATTTGATTTAAATCAATATATATATATATATTGAAATCCTAGTTAAGTTGAATTGAGATTATATATATTTAATATATATTGAAATCCTAATTAAAGTTGAATTTGGATTGTATATATTTAATATATATTGAAATCCCAATTAAAGTTGAATTGGGATTATATATATTTAATATATATATATATTGAAATCCTAATTAAAGTTGAACTGGATTATATATATTTAATATATATATATATATATTGAAATCATAATTAAGTTGAATTGGGATTATATATATATATTTAATATATATATATATTAAAATCCTAATTAAAGTTAAATTGGGATTATATATATTTAATATATATATTGAAATCCTAATCTGAGTTGAATTAGGATTATAAAGGTTATATAAAAGCATGAGAGATCTAGCAGTCATTAATGCTTTTTGGGAAAAACCCTCTAAATAGTTTAGAGAGTTTTTATATGCTCATTCCCTTCTAAATGGGTTAGAGAGTTTTTATATACTCGTTTCAACTGGGTGAACTACGTAGAGGTCAGAGCATTATTGTTGCGGTTTAAGAATCAACATCGTGGAATCGTGATTGAATATCTATCTCCTCCAAACTCAGAATTCCAGATTTTAAATAGGTAATTCTTCACCCTTATTCACCCCAATTCGTTCCTCGTACATGGATCTCTGGTGGTAATCGTCGGATAATTTTTTTGCTGCTCCATGGGGTGTACCGGTGTGACCTAACACTTTGCGAGTTAACTTAGTCAAGCTTGCGGCAATGGATGAAAATCCCTTGACAAATCACCGATTATACCCTGCTAAGCCGAGAAAGCTTCTGATTTCACCAATATTCCTCGGAAGTCTCCAATCCATGATGGATCGAATTTTGCTCAGGTCTACTTTAATTCCTTCTACCAAAATGACATGGCCAAGGAACAAGACTTCCGATAACCAGAATTCACACTTAGAGAACTTTGCGAACAACTGACGCTCTCTGAGAGTTTGCAATACAATTCGAAGGTGTTCGGAGTGTTCTTCCTTATTCTGAGAATACACCAAGATGTCATCGATGAAGACGACTACAAACTTGTCAAGATAGGGCTTGAAGACACAGTTCATGAGGTCCCTAAAAGCAGCTAGAGCATTCGTTAACCCGAATGGCATTACAAGAAATTCGAAGTGGCCATATTGAGTACAAAAAGCTATCTTGGGTACATCTTCTTCTTTTACCCTCATTTGATAGTATCCAGATCGAAGATCGATCTTTGAGAACACCGAAGCATCCTTGAGTTGATCGAAGAGATCTTTTATCATTGGGAGAGGATACCGATTCTTGATAGTAAGCTTGTTCAATTGTCTGTAATCAATACAAAGTCTCATAGTCACGTCTTTCTTTTTCATGAATAAGGCTGGAGCACCCCATGGAGATGAGCTAGGCCGAATAAAGCCTTTATCTTGTAGCTCTTGGAGTTGCTTCTTGAGTTCTTTCAATTCAACAGGTGCCATTCGATAAGGTGTGGTGGACACCGAAGTTGTTCTAGGTTGAACTTCAATCCCGAACTCTACTTCTCTGGTTGGAGGGAGACCAAGGAATTCCTTAAGAAAAACATTAATGAATTCAGATACAATTGGCATACTAGGTATGCCAAATTCAATTTCATCTTGCATAATCATGGCAGCAAGGATTGAGGTTAGTTTTCTATCAATTGGGAGGATTGATTCCTTTCCTAAACCCCGGAGATACAGTCTCCTATTTTGGCAATCTATCTAGGCTTCATGTTTACTTAGCCAATCTAGTCCTTAACACTAGATCGAACTCACAAGAAGGCAAGACATAAAGGTCCATGGGAAAAGGTACATTTCGAATGCTTATTGGACATTGCTTGTGAAGGAAGTTAATAGGCATATTTCCTCCTATAGGGTTCGAAACTACAAGGCTAGTTTTAAAAAGTTCAGGTTTTAAGTTTAACTTGGCAATCAAGGAAGAATATATAAAAGAGTGGGTAGATCCCGAATCAATCAAAGCATATCCAGGACTTGAATTTAATTCAACAGTACTTGCGATAACATCGGGTGCTTCTTCTTCCTGTTTCCTACGAATGTGGTAGATTCGAGTAGGGGCTCAGGATTCTTGATGTGCAAGTGTCGAATGTTGGCCTCTACCCTTGCTTTGATTCTCGGACTAAGCTTGTCTCGGGCCCTTGTTTCGATTAGATTGAGCTGAACCAGCATTTACAGAAGTTCGAGTTGGAACCTTGTTAGGATTTTGAGGACAATCCTGGATATAATAATTGGAGGGTCCACATAAGAAACACAAATTTGGTTGAGTTCTGCATTGCCCGGTGTGGTGCTTCTATAGAACTTGCAAGTAGGATATTGAACAGCTTTACCAGAATTCCCCGTACTATCAACAGAGATGATCGGGGCTGAAGACTTGATTACCGTTTGAGGTTTTGGTATGTAATTACTCTTCTGAGCAGGAGTGTAATTCGAAGAGTGATCTTTGGAGTGTTTAGCTTTCTTTGACTGCAATGAGGCTTGTTGTCATTCCTGGATCATTTGTCCTTCTAGGAGTTACCACTCTTACGTTTCTCAGAGGCATTCATCTTTGCCTCGGTTGCAATAACCCGGTCCACCAAATTCTAGAAATCGGTGATACCCAGGGCAGTGAAAATAGGACTTAGTTCACCATTCAGTCCGTCGATGAACATCTGACATTTATTAGCTTCGATTTTGATGTATTCCGACCCATACTTGCAACACTTGCAAAAGTCACTCATGTACTGTTTAATGTGTCGGCCATCTTGTTTGAGGTGCAAGAAACGCTTCCGGCACTCAGCCAGGTACTTTTCACTGATGTATTTCTTCCTAAATTCCTTGAGGAAGAATTTCCATGTTACGGCTTCAGCAGGAGCAGTCAGGTTAGTGGTTTCCCACCAGCTTAAAGCTTCATCTGCCAACAAGGCTATAGCATATTCTAGCTTGTGTTCATCGAGACAAGGTAATTGCTTGGTCAAGATTCGAGTAGTGGCCTCTAACCAGTACTAAGATACTTCGAGATTAGCTTCTTCGGTGCCAGTGAAAGTATAGACTCGGTGTTGAGCCAACTTGTTTATCGGGGCTCTACTTGGCACAGAAACAGAGGGAGCGATAGGATGATCTTATTTTAAGGCAGATACTAGATGACTGAACATCTCCTTCATACTTAGGAGACATTCTTGTTGCACATGATTGATAGCAGGAGCTTCCTGTTGAGCAGCAGCTTGAGCTCGGGGTTGAGCTTGTTGTTGAGGAGGATTCTACTCCATCCTCAAACTATCTCCTTCATTCGAGGAGCCTTCAGGACTTCCATTATCTCGTCCAAGTCTTGTTTCAGACATTCTACGTTCAAATAGAACAATTAGGGGTCCAGTTTAATAAGCAAGACACAAGCTATTCAATACAAGTCTCGTAGGTGGCACAAGTATCATATATGATGCATGATAGCCCGGTTTAGTCCTAGAATCAACTAAACCTAAAGCTCTGATTACCAATTAAAATGTAACACCCCCTACCCGGGCTAGTAGGAACCCGGTTCGGGAGCGTTACTTAACAAGCAAGCAATGGCATTACAAGACATGGCAACAGACAAGAACTATTCAATCAAGCAATCACATACTTACTTATCATACAAGCAACTCATGTTTGATTCTTACTCATCTAAAGCATTCAAACTAAACACCAAACTATCTTGTTTCATGCTTACATTACAAGTTACTACTTACATGATTCATATTATAACATTCAATCTTTGATAACCCAACCTATTCGAATTACCTAGGGGTAACTTGGTTTCATTTTAATTCAATGATCCCTAGTTTTATACATGTACATTTTATCCTTAAATTTCTAACATGATTCTTGAACATTCAAATTACTTGTACCTAGTTCTATTCGAGCTTATTTCCATACTTAACCATTCGGCCATAACACCCAAAAGCATACACAAGGCATGTAACTAGTTTATTCAAGCCTTATACTAACCCTAAGCATTCGGCAATCATCTTATACAAGCATACATAACATATACATCAAGGCATATACACACACACCATTTGGCAATCACTTAAACATACACTAGGTTATTCGAATGGAAGACAAGCATTGTGGTTTGATCATCACATATCCAATTCAAACAAGACATGTACACAAACAAGCATTCGAATGCTATTAAGGTAAACTAGATCAAGCATTAGATCATTCCAATTCAATTTACACAATTTGCGCAGCATCAAGATTCCATTTCACGAAGTTTAAGTTCTTTACATACTTAACAATAGGTTCACCACATAGTAGGCCCATCAAGACATTATATACAAGCTTCAAAATGCATGATCAAGCTATCTATATACATCTAGTGCCACCATTCTAGGAGATATACAAAACAAGTATGGAATCATACTTTAACTATGCTTGTGTGAGTTGCTTCTTGCTCAAGGTAACAAGCTTCAAGATCAAGCAACCTCGTATCCTTTATCTTGTAGGTTGGGAAGAATGAAACAAGAGTGATAAGTACAAGAATGTACTTAGTGAGGTAGTACTAAATCTAACCATTTGTTATTTCAAGTTTCATGTGTCATTAAAGTCAAGTATAGACCTAGCTAAGGCTTTCAAGAATTAGGGTAAATCTCAGCTAGGCTTTCAAGCAATAGAGTGATCTTAGCTAGGATTTCAAGCATCAAGATTATCCTATCTAAGGATATCATACATTTGGTCACAAGGGGCAAGAAACAAGAATCATACTTCATGAATCAAACACAACATGCTTGCAAAGCAAGAAATCAATGAGTCATGCTTTCAAGTCAAGTAACATACAACTCATGGCATTCAAGACAAGTAACATATAATGCAGGATTGTTATTTTAATTGTTATTTATTAAACAACCCCCTTGGTACTTAGTTTGTATAAGTAATCGAGTCTCCAACCAACTGTCGCCATAAGATGCACCGTAGTTCTGGTCAACCTTTCTACTGTCGCCAAAGACCACATACGTACCCTCCGTCTATCGCCAAATAGGGGCCTTAGCCCTGGACCATAGTCCACCCTGACACAATGAGCTCTAGACTCTAAGGCATGCCCTTCTACCTAGTCCAACTAGCTACCAAGGTTGTTCGATTTACCATTTATTCAAGTGTTTCAAGATCAAGATCATGTCAACAAGTTCATTTCATATTAGGCCCTTAGGCCATTTGAGCCATAGCTCACATATCATGTAGTTCTCATGTTTCATTTCATCAAGATGAGATAATATCTCAAGCAAGTTCTTTAGCATTCGATCACATGCAACATGACACATACAAGTACCAATGTTATCACTTAAACATGCTTAGTATTCGAATCAAACATGTATTCAAGATGTGATCAAACTTCATGTATTACAAGTCATTCTTCCCTTATTAAGTCAAGTCCTTATTAGGTTCATTTAAGCAATTCAAGATTGTAAACAAGCATGCAATGGTTAGGACCTAGTTCTAACCCTAGAGATAACTACACTCACAATACTCCAAGCTAGCTAGTCTTGGATCCACACTCCTTTGTTCTTGGCTTTAGATTGTTCCAATCTTTCCTCTTACATCAAGTTCAATCCTGGTTCTAAGACATTACAAGAAACACATATCAAGACAAGTTCACAAAGTCATTCAATTCAAGACAAGGTCATTAAATCAAGCAATGTTACAAGCATATAACATTCACATATTGGGCAGCATGCTCATGTACATTTTCCATTACTCTTAACTACACTTTCCTACATTCTAGTTCATGTAAAACAAGGCATATTTCAAGGCCTAAAACTGTTTACAAGACAGTTTGCAAAATGCCACAAAACAGTGTGCATTTGCCTATACAGCTGCTGCCAGGCAGCTTGCACTCTAGTCACTAAATCAAGCATTCCATACGTCGAAATTTCAATTGGTTTACACCATTGGAAAGCTAACAAAATTGTCTTTATGACCAATTAAGGCTTGTATTTTAGATCTTTGCCAATTAATACAGTTTTTAACTTAAAGACAGGGTATTTTGCTCTACTGGGAAGTTTACACTATCTCTAGTATTTCTTCTCTACAAGCATATAACCCAGAGTTCAGTTCTGTTTTCTCCTAGTGAATTTAGACATAACAAGGTGTTGTCTATAAAAATTTCAGCATTAAATTCATTATACACAATTTATAGTGATGTTTCAAAGTTACAGCCTAGAACAGAGCATTTTGGGCAAATTACACTAGGTTGGATTTCTAGCTTCTTTAACTCATTTTAGCAAGGTCCTAACATGGAAATTTCATTCATGATCATGTTCATACATGTCTAGGCCATCATAATTCACCTAGAAATGTTCTTAAAACAAGGCATAATCAAGTTGAACCTAGTTTGATCTATTTAATCACATTTGCACATTCATTTCATCAACTAGGCAGTCCATTACCTAATTTAACTAGTTCAATTAGGTGTAGTCACATTTCCAGCAACACATATATTCAATTCAATCTTCTTTTTACCTAGCAACATGATCAAAACAGGTTCCTATGTTCATTTAACATGTTTACACAATTTCTCAATCAAAACAATCCTAATCAAGACTGTTTTGATCCATGTTCATATACCTCAAATTTCCAGCAACTATACATATATCCTATACCAAATTGGTTACTAGAAATCAAGATTTCAAGTTTACATTGAAGCTAGCATGTCCCTAACATGTATAACATCATCCAATTTCATCAAGACAACAAAGACATCATCAATTCAAGATTCAACAATCTACAACAAGTTAGAATCAAGTATTATACCTTCTCCAAGCTAACTTTGATCAATGGATGAATCAAGAAGCTTGAATTTGAAGGTGTTTGCATGCAAATTTCTCTCCCTTTTTCTCTCACAAGTTTCGGCCAAAGGTAGATGTCAATGGGGAGGAAGATGACAATATTTTTGGTTATTTTTCCTCCCCTAGCACGAGTCATCATCCTAAATGGCACATGATCTCTTTCAAATGAGGACATGTGTCAAGACCTCCATTTAATTTAACTTTACATGAAATCTATAGGATTTTGAATGTTCACATTTCCACCCTTTCATTTATGCCTCCTAGTTTTCACTTCAATTCAATTTGGTTCAATTTCACTTATTAGACTTTAAGAATGGCCAATGATAAATTTTCTTTAAATTGGTAATATATATTCAATTTTCCTATAGTTTAAATTGTGGTAACATTTCTAGGCCAATTTTAGGGTGTTACATTCTCGAGCCTAGAAAGATGGTTAGCTACTTGATTTTTAGTACCTTTTCTATCCACTACCTCAATATCAAATTCTTACAGCAATAAAATCCAACTAATAAGTCTAGGTTTAACATCATTTTTAGTCACTAAGTATTTAATGGTTGAGTGATCAATATGCATAATGACTCTAGTTTCCTATAAGGTATGCCCTAAATTTATCAAATGCAAAAAGTACAGTATGTAGATCTTTTTTAGTGGTAGTGTAGTTTACGTGTGCCTCATTTAGGGTACGACTAGCGCATTATATAAAATGAAAGATCTTACTCCGACGCTGATCAAGAACGGCGTCGACAGCATAGTCGCTAGTATCACACATGAGCTCAAAGGGTTGTGACCAATCGGGGGCACTATAATTGGTGCAACAATAAGTTCATTCCTCAAGATTTCGAATGCTGGACGAAATTGGTCATCAAACTCGAATTCTCTATTATGCTCAAGCAGCAACAACAAGGGCTTTGAGATTTTGGAGAAGTCTTTAATGAATCTCATGTAGAAACCAGCGTGGCCAAGGAAGCTTCAAATGACTTTGAAATTCATTGGGGTGGAAGCTTCTATAAAACTTCAATCTTGGCTTTTTCCACTTTGATGCCTTTCCCAAAGATACGATGGCCTAAGACAATAGCCTCAGACACCATAAAATTCCACTTCTCCCTGTTAAGTACAAGGTTGGTTTCCTCACATGAAATCGTCCATGAAGATGTCTAGAAAATCATCCACCATGTCTGAAAAGATGGCCATCATACAACACTAGAATGTTGTTGGAGCATTGCATAGCCTAAAGGGCATTCAACGAAAGACATAAATGCCATATAGACATGTGAATTTTGTTTTCTCTTGGTCCTCCGTTGCTATAGCGATCTAGTTGTACCCAGAGTAACCGTCTAGAAACCAATAGTAGGGTTTCCTTGCAATCTTTTCAAGCATCTGGTCATTGAACGACAACGAGAAGTAGTGTAACACCCTCAAACCCGGCTTAGGAGAAAGCCGAATTAGAAGGTGTTAAGAAACAAGCACACCAGCAAATTGATCAACTAGATTCGAAAAGTATCGATCATGTTTCTGAAAACATGAATAATTTAAATTTTTTTAGAATTCGATTTCCTTTCAAACTCATAAACACATCTAAGTGATGTTCTTAAAAAATCAAATTGAACAAGCCAATCAAAACTTTTTCATCTTCATAGAAATGGTTATTATAATCAAATCGGGCATTTTGATAGGAAATGGAATGAATTAAAAACTTGCCTCAACATTCTTATTCATTTAAAGCCATCCTAATATTACACATTATACCGATTAACATGACAAGTTTGAACTCAAGCTTAAGACTCTTTCCATTCAATAAGAGGTTCAAGTACTCGATCTCTCATAGAATGACTACTAAAAATCCTGCATGGTCATACAAGATTTCCGATTAAGTCACCTTCAATATTTAATCATATGATAAGGATCATTTAGCATTTATCTTGTATCTAGATTCTTTTAAACTAACTCATTACCAATGCATAACTTAACTATTTAGTCAACCGTTAAATCACATTCTGGCATTTAAAGACAAATTACTACCCTACTCCTTTAGATAAAAATTCAAGCAACCATAAAAATGCTACTAACCAATTAAATCAGATAAGGCAAGCAATCACAAAATTAAATAAGGACCCATTACAAAACTTGCTCAAATATAGAATTACACACTTGATCTAATTAAACATAACCTATATGCATCATGTGCCTTAACAAGACTGTGCCACCTCCTAGGAGTCTTAATGATAAAAGATCATGTCAAAAACAGAACTGGTGATTTTGTCCTAGCTCAGGAGAGAACCGCAAACCAACACATGCCCTGAAATAAAATGAGGGAGTATAATAAGCAAACGTATTTGCTTAGTGAGGTAGAGGATTAAAAAGTGAAACAAGAAACCTTTTTATAATTTAAACCCCTTTATTTCATTTAGTCTAGCCGAGGTTCCAGAAGTACTAGCATGAATTGTAATCACATTGTGATACATGCATGAGCGGGGTCAAATTACTAATATTGGACAAGAAGCTGAATTTTTTCGATGCAAACAATAAAAGCCAAAACAGTGCACGCATAGGAGGTCAAAAACGGTGCATCTTGGACAAGAAATTGAATCTGTTTGTAAAGTCTGGAAAGTCAGCCAACTTGCGACTAGTTTTTGGATGGGATCCGGGCATTTCTGAGTCAAGTTGTCTTCTAAAAAATTGTCCGTCATTAAGTTACCTTTCCAACACATCTTGAAATGCCTCAATCGGACATCAGGAACTCAAGATACGTCCAATTTACTGAAGACTGCGCATGCAGAAAACTGGATACGGGATTATTACGGGATTTTGTAAAATTCAGCCCAAAAGCTAACATATAAGGCTTTGGACGAATTAAACTTAGCCCAATATATTTATTATCATTTAAATTAATATTTTTAGGGTTTTATATACTTTAGGAACCAGCCACCCAGCCCTTATCAGCTTATCACTTGCCTTATCACCTTATTCCTTGCCACACAAGCACAAGGAGTTTAAAGGCTTTTATTTTTTTATTATTTTTAATTAGATTTGGTTTTCCTTGTTTTAGTAGAAGTTAAATTACTTTGTTTATCCTTCACCTATAAAAGGATGAAGCCTCCATCATTGTAAGACAGTTTTTCTTTGATTTATGAAATATTTAGTGAGTTTGCTTTTGCAAGTGCTGATTACTTGTACCTTCGAAGTCTTCTTCAACATAAGTTCGACGTGTTCTTGTGAGGGAGATCATCTTCACACTCTTGCTTGCCTAAATAATTGCGTCTAGGAGGGTGGGTTAGAGCCGCTTGAGGTTGCTTGCTTAGATAATTGAGTCTAAGAGGGTGCCGAGGACAAAACAACATCAACAATTCGTAAGCCATCTTCATCTTCAACCTTCACTCCATCTTCCATAATTCTATAAACAAAGCTAGAATTTTCAGATTTGTTTTACTTATCTCTTTCTCAATCTTTTTTAATATTCTTTTTATATTCTTATTTCTTATCATATAATCCTTCATCTTATCTTTCTTCTTTAAATTTCCAGCCTTGAATCTGAAAAATTCAAGAAAATCCCTTCTATTTTCTCTTGAATTTTCAGATCTGCTCAAACTTCCTTGATTGAGTCTAGAGCTCCTAGTTCTTGCAACAACTTTGATTGAAGGCTTCCAAATCCAAGATTGCGCTACTATTTGGTATCAGATTTGGGACGATTCTTGGCAAGAATTTTGGCGTTTTTGGGAAAAAAAACTCGAAAATTAGGGAAAAATCGTCAAAACCAAACGAGTGAATTTTGAGCTAAACCTTTCCAGATCAGATCTACACCATCGGTGGAGTCACCACATAAAATTTCAGAATTTTTGGAGTTCGGGAACACCTCGAACGAAGTGGATAAAGTTTCAGCCAAATTAGGCTTTTCCCCCTTCATTAACCCTATTTTCATTATTTTTTTTTTCTTCAATTTTCGTTATTGAAGTTTATTTACCTTGTAAAAAGAAAAAAAAGAGAAAAAAATTAAAAAAAGAAAAGAAAAGAAAGAAAAGTGAAGAAAAGTGAGAAAGCTTATACCTAGCCACCAACCACCGTCAAGAATCATCAAGATCACCATCATCAACCACCACAAGCATCACATTGAAGTGGATTCAACATTGGATTTCTTCCTTCAAGTTGTTTCTGTGTTTTGGGGTTATCATCTTTCTCTACTAATTTTTTTCTACTCTTAGTTTCTTAAGTTCCTTTGTTTTGCTTTTTCGTTCTTCTATTACGCAATTTAACACCTTTTCTTTTATGGTGTGAGTAAGACTAAAAGTTGCATTCCAATCCCTCTTTCTTGCAACTATATTCAATTGGTGTCAAGCCTTTCATTGGACTCCAAGTACAATTAGGACTCATTGTTGAATTGAACTTCGATTGTAACTCGTTGACTTGTGGCAGGAAGGTCTTTAAAGAGCACGAGATCGGTTTACTTGCCTCTCTAAATATTTATTCCTTGGAGTGTTTAGTGAGATTTCTAGTTTTCTTTTGCTTTTCACCTTTTTAAATCTGAGTGTTTTAGGATGTCAAAAACGAGTAACGACGAAGAACTACATGACGTGACTCTTCAAGAAGTTTCAGATACTCTCAATAAATTTGAAGGACTGTAACCTCATTGGCAACCAAGCTTGAGCACACTGATACAGTCGTGACCGCAATCACTCAAACCATTAGGAGATTAGAAACCACTGCTATCTCAAGCGATACTGAGGATCCTAAGCGACCAAATCTTGTTCCCATTCAAAATAGACGCCAAAACCCCTTACATAGGCACAATCATCACATAGAACCGAGACGAGCAACAAACACCTCAGCAAAGCCAAAGATCATTGTACCACCTTTTCAAGGAAGGTATGACCCTGATGCTTATTGTGACTGGGAAAATCGAGTTGATCTTCTATTCAAGCATTATCAATGTCCCGAAGAGGATCAAGTTTCACTGTTGACTCTCGAATTCACTGAATATGCATCCATTTGGTGGTCCCAATTGGTCCACAATCGGCATCTCATTAGAGAAGCCAAGATAACCTCATGGCGAGAACTTAAAAAAGTCATGCGAGAACGATTTGTTCCTCCATTATATCAACAAGAGATCAAACAAATGTTACAAAGGATCCGACAAGGCTGCATAACTGTTGATGAGTATCTCAAAGAAATGAAAGCATTGAAGCAAAAAGCCGACATACAAGAGGATGAAGACGATACAATGACTAGGTTTGTTATCGGACTCAATGACAACATTCTTGAGGTACTTGAACTCAAAACCTACTACACCCTTCAAGAGGCATTCCAATTCGCCATGACAATCGAAAAGCGCATCAAAGATTGACAACGATATCGACAGAAGAATTATCACTATGACAGAGGTACCACTCAACCTTTATCTCATTCTAATTCTTCTAAGACCAAAGCAGAAAATTGAAACATCCAAGTCACTGGACAAATCCAAGACAAAAATCCTCATGTTGACAGAAAACACACAAACACTCAAACAAGAGGATAGTGATAATGAACACATTACGCAAGATGACAATGCTTCTAATCCCTCATGTGAAGTAGCAGGTCCACTTGCTATACTCTCATCACCTCCCCACAAAGAAAGTATGTGTAATTCTAACCCTTCATTTGATTATTGTCCTATCATTCAGGAACTCAATATACGTCCAATTTACTGAAGACTGCGCATGCAGAAAACTGGATACGGGATTTTGTAAAATTCAGCCCAAAAGCTAACATATAAGGCTTTGGACGAATTAAACTTAGCCCAATATATTTATTATCATTTAAATTAATATTTTTAGGGTTTTATATACTTTAGGAACCAGCCACCCAGCCCTTATCAGCTTATCACTTGCCTTATCACCCTATTCCTTGCCACACAAGCACAAGGAGTTTAAAGGCTGTTATTTTTTTATTATTTTTAATTAGATTAGGTTTTCCTTGTTTTAGTAGAAGTTAAATTACTTTGTTTATCCCTCACCTATAAAAGGATGAAGCCTCCATCATTGTAAGACAGATTTTCTTTGATTTATGAAATATTTAGTGAGTTTGCTTTTGCAAGTGCTGATTACTTGTACCTTCGAAGTCTTCTTCAACATAAGTTCGACTAGTTCTTGTGAGGGAGATCATCTTCACACTCTTGCTTGCCTAAATAATCGCGTCTAGGAGGGTGGGTTAGAGCCGCTTGAGGTTGCTTGCTTAGATAATTGAGTCTAAGAGGGTGCCGAGGACAAAACAACATCAACAATTCGCAAGCCATCTTCATCTTCAACCTTCACTCCATCTTCCATAATTCCATAAACAAAGCTAGAATTTTCAGATTTGTTTTACTTATCTCTTTCTCAATCTTTTTTAATCTTCTTTTTATATTCTTATTTCTTATCATATAATCCTTCATCTTATCTTTCTTTCTTTAAATTTCCAGCCTTGAATCTGAAAATTTCAAGAAAATCCCTTTTATTTTCTCTTGAATTTTCAGATCTGCTCAAACTTCCTTGATTGAGTCTAGAGCTCCTAGTTCTTGCAACTACTTGATTGAAGGCTTCCAAATCCAAGATTGCGCTACTCTATCACATTGAGGTTACAAACTTTTCTCCATGTTTCTAAACAAATGGACTCATAGGTTCATAATCAATTAATATTCCTAATATAGGATTTTAACCTTTAAAACTTTTACAACGTTTTCCTCGGCTAATCAAGCAATATATATTAAACATACCCATTCCAAATTTCTTGATTTCTTAACATTTGACATCTCAAGACTTATAAACAATGAAAATTCTAATCTTATAATATACGGTTACACAAAGACTTACATAAGGCACTCGAATCAGACATGGGTGCCTCCACATTAATTTAAGCTTATAATAGTTTCATGTTACCACCTCATGAAACATTATCTCAATTCATTGACAACCACTTATAAACTTTCTTGGATTCTTTATAATTATCCAGATCTTACGTATTTGTTATCTATGGCTTATCTAACCTTTAATCACTTAATAGTACAGGATCATTTACAATCTCAATCTCAAACACAATTTAACTTCACTAAAACAGTTTCCAAAGGACCATACTTATAGCTAGAATAAACCAGTAATTATCTTTTCAAGACTGCTTATAAAACCTCAAACAAAACTACATTTTTTATAGCTTAATTCTGTGCTGTTTTTACTAGATTTTGTACATACACTGCACTATGTCTTAATTATCCAAACTGCATTTCTAATACGAAAAACTACACTATTCTAATTCATTTCTGCACCGTTTTAATACTCGATTCTGCACAGCTTTATTACTCGATTCTGCATAGTTTTTAACTTTAAAAACTGCACAGATTCTAGCTTTAAAAACTACACAGTATCAATTTGAAACTGTGGCAGCTTTTAGTTCCCTTTTACACATATTCAAAGTAATTTAGTTTATACTATTTCCAAGCAGTCCATAGTTTTGTAAACAGTCTTTTATTAGTCTAATATATTTCAAGGATCAATACTATGATTAGCAACTATCTTCAATCTTATTGTTTATAAGACAATCACCAATTTGTAGATTATTATACACAAATACACATCAATCAGACATTACATACCATTGTATCTATTCTTGTTCTTTGAACATTATTTCTTTACCCCAAACATACTCAATTCATTATATATATACATAGAACTACTTAATTGCATAATTGCTCCTAATTGAGCATTCAACTTAGTTGTATTTATCCATCAACTAATCGACCCACCAAGCAATTTAACGTAGACTAGTCTTAGATTAAGACCAATTCTTGACATAAAAAGGGCATTATTTCATTTCGAAATTCATTCTTGAAATCTAATAATTTGAACATTCCATGACCTCCATAGCCGATATGCTAAATTCTCAAGATTCGATATACTAGCTTGCAGTTCAATTTAATCAAATGAACTTCAAGAATCATTCAAACAACGATGATCTTGAGTCTAGAATACTTATCAGAACATTAACTATTATTCAAAACATTGATAAACATTCAAGCAAAGCATCTATCCTTTAATTCTATAATATTCAAGTGGTTACAATCACACCAACAACAATTAATTATGTTCCTATTATGAAATAATCATAGTATCACGTCCCACTAAATTTCTGTGTGAGAAGTCATCAATAATAGTCATGGCTTTCCCCTTTTTTTATAATCATAGCAGATTAAGCTTCTCAAGTGATTTATGGAACTTTAATGCTTTCTTTTATTACAGCCTTGAGACTCAAGCAACATCCTAGATACGCAAACCCTCTAAATTCAATATCAAACAAGGGTACACCATGTACCAAAACAAGGGTACACAAGGTACCAATTTAACCCTTACCAAACAAGGGTACTAATAGTACCAACAGATCATTTGATCCTTATCGACAAGGGACCTATAAGTCCTGGACCGTAGTCCACACTAGCGAGCTCGATGGACTCTATGGCATGCCAACTGTACCTACGACTGACTCGAGACCAAGGCTTTTCACGTTTACTTATTTATTTAGTTAATAACATTTTGAACATAACCTCTCGTCAGTATCAAGTCACCTTGCGTATTGCCTTTTTAATGTAAGCAAGACTCATCATATATGAATTTTACAATCAAGATGAGCCTTGCTCATAATCTTATCAATGTGGCCATCAAGGGTTAATTATTAATCAGTGAATCAATGAATCAAGAATTACTATCTATACTCTTTACAATACAATTTCATCTGTCTCTTACCTTCCAATCAATTCGAATGATCACCTTAAGTAACAATAGTTTCTTTAAGATTTGTGTCATTCGATGTAACATATATTTTATAACAAATCATCCAAAACAACCACTTTTAGTTTCCAAGACTAACATAAATTATCATGTCATTCAAGCTTATTTAATAGTCATCAAGATCTTTATTTTCATTAACAATTCTCTTTCAATCTATAGTCAAGTATATATAGTTCAATCACCCATAATACTATCAATTTACTCATCTTATCACAAGGTACTTTTTCATAAAAGTACTTACCTCGGATCCCAAGCTTAATTGCACATTATTATGTAAATTATCTAGCAAGTAAATAAATCAAAGCAACTAAAGGTGCTCGGGATGGATTTCTCCTATCCCGAGACTTTACTCGACTCTCACTTCTTATCCTGAAGTTACGGAATACCTGAATCCTCGTTCCTATATTGTCACTATCCAACTCCTTTTAGCTTTTCACCAACTTGATTAATTCCTTGGTTATCTATCTATAACAACATTACAGTTGTGTATTAGCATTTTAATTGACATTCTATCACTTACTTATCCATTCGTTAGAACAAGCTTCTAATAACCCCCTATTAGTTAAGCTACTTATGATCACATTTAGTATGACACAAACAGCCCCAATGACAAAATATCAAGTAATGTAATTTCAATGTACATTTACACACAGTTTCATTTTAACAAAACAGTTTTACTTGCTTGGATGCACAAACATAAACACAAACAATCTATTTACTCATTCTCAGGATATTTTCCCTTCTTCTATTTATTCGAATTAGGTTGCTAATGTTTTAACTCAAGTAGGACAGCTTCCAAGTTCCACATTTTAATCCTTTTTACTCGAAACAGTCCTGGATTAATGCAAGGACAGCCCCAAAATTAAATAAATTCAAAACAGTTTCTAGTATTCAAACCAATGCAAAACAACCCCCTTTTTTGTTATAAACAATCTCTGGCAGCCTTAGAGTTGTACAACAACCTTTTTCTCTGTTTTTAACAATTTAAATCAGTCCATTACTAGACATACCTATGTCTTATAGCAACCTAACCACACATTCTTTCATTCTCAATCAAAAAGCCCCATGGATCTCAATATATAATCCAAACAGTGCATAGGACTTTTAACTTCTTTAAAACAGTCCAAAGGAACATCTATAGGTATAATTCACTTTCGTACTCAACCCTCACTACATTATTTCATAATTTACAACAAACAGCCCCACTACAAATGCATTTAGGCACCTACAGCTCAATTACATCCTAAACAGATTTTTCTTTTGTTTCGAATCCATAAGGCAGCACCTAAAACATGAATTGAGATAAAACAATCCCCTATAAATTATTTACACTTTCAGAAATAATGCCATTCAACCATCCAAAATATATATCTCCAAATTAGACCCTTAGCAGATTCGATTGTAATCAAAACATAAAAAGGTTTCCAACTTATTTCTTAACACTTTTCTCTAACAATCGCTTAACTAAGTTCAAAACTTCAGCTCAAAAATGAAATTACAAAGTGATTACCTTCCTTTCTATAGCTCTCGAATGAATCACCAGAATTTGAGCTGGAAATTCATGTTTCCTAGCTTCAATTCCATGGCCAAAGTAAGCTTTTGTTCTCTCACTAAAAATGGGGAGGTCTGCGGTTCCAAAGGAAAGAATGGAGAAGATGATCAAGTTGTGAAATGAATTTCTGAAGTGCAACTCTTCCAAAAATCTTCCCCCAACGTCACTTGTACAAGACCTTCCCAAATTTTCATTTTAGCATACAATTATGAAATTTAGGTTTCTAATCAATTTAGTCACTCTCATAAGGAGCACTCTTTCTTTATTTAATTCTATTTAGGTCCTAATAACTTCAATAAGTTCAATTGGTATAATAATCATAATAATCATGCACAAGGTTCAAATGTCATAATCTCCTAGGCCCATATTTGGGATGTTACAAGTAGTCCTTTTTTGTGGCTTTATTCTGCTTCTGGTAGTCAATACAGATTCCATCCAGTGACGGTTCTATAGTGGGGAGGAGTTCATCGGCATCATTCTTGATCACATTCGTGAATTCTTTCTTCGGCACGCACTAGACAAGACTTACCCAAGAACTATCTGAGATAAGGTAGATGATTCCAGCATCAAGCCATTTGATGATCTCCTTCATAACCATAATCCTCGTGATTGTATTGAGTCTTCTCTATGGCTATATCAAGATGTTGTGATCATTTGCAAGCGAAATCTTATGAATACACAAAGTAGGGCTTGTACCCTTCAAGTCAGAAATAGTCCAACCAATAGCTTTCTTATGTTGAGACAACACATGCAACAGTTTATTTTCTTGGCTAGATGTTAAGCTAGTAGATATCACAATAGGCAGTGTATTATTGTAACACCCCAAAAATCGGTCTAGTCGGAATTAGGTTTCGGCGATCGGAAATTTTATATCAAAATGTTTAAATATTGCAGTGTTACTGATTATGTGAATTAGTTTCATTATTAATGGACCTTAATTGAGTTTAATGTTCAGTTAGTACTTTGTTGGAATGCTTAAATTCTGAAAATTGACTAGGCGTTTCGATATAGTAGGACCAATATCAGTACGGTCCAACTATTTCGTAACTAACTTACTGAACTTGAGCCAGCCGTATCGATACGGGTCATTGTCAAAAAATGTTTTAAGGACTAAATTGAAAATTTTGAAATTTGGGGATGATTCACCTACTTGGTTGCCACCCATATAACGTGGGATCATCTGAAATGTTGGAAAGATGACAAGTTGATTATCAATTGCTTTAGGGTTTGAGAAAAGGAAGGAAATGATAGAAAATGAATAGTTTAAGCTTACCTTCATCAAAGGGAAAGGTTTTCATTGGCTCCTTTAGGAGGTGGGAAATGATCAAGAATTATAGTTTCCTAAATGAATAAAGGAAAGCTCTTATCCTTATTTTCCTATCACCGTAAACAAAGTTAACCCTTTTGTCTTGAAAACAAGTAAGCCCTCAATTGTTGTCTTCAACCTCAAGCTCAAGCACACACCTCTCTATTTGGACTCCTTAAACTCAAGCTTTGTTTGCTTTGAAAGCTTCAATCTATAGCTATTGATTGGGTAAGTAGAAACCCTCAATTTATTGTTGATTCCATGAGCTATTGGATGATTAATTTCAAGTTAAGATTCTAAAGCTAAGCTCTTGTTCTTCAAGTTTTAATCCATGAATCTAATGAATAGCGAATGGATATTCCAAGCTTAGAAATGTATATCGATCTTGTTATATCAATTATAACACTTTCTTATTGATTTCTCCTAGCTCAAGAATTGGAGGAAGCTATCCCATCATCCCCAAAACAAGTTAGGAATAAAAGAATTGCTATCCAAGAGTCGTAAGAGCTTTAGAAGTAAGGTGAGTGTAGTCAGAGTCTTGAGAGTTAGCTAGGTGCCATCTCGAATCATTGCTAATCGATTAATGCACTGCTAATCATTGTATTGAAGGTTTTACATAAAACCCTATTGAAAGCTATATAGGTAAGAACGAGTAAGTATTGCATTGAAATCGTGTCTAAAACATTGTTATTGTTGTCATGGAAAGCATTGAAGCATTATTATGTTAAGCTATTGAGTATTGAATACCGATTATTGTATATTGTTATCGAAATATTGATATATGTTTATTGCTATTGAATCACCGTATTGAATCCTTGTTACCGAATCATTGCTAACGAATTATTGTTATTGAATCATTGCTATTGATACATTGATATTGGATTATTGAATATTAAACCTTGGGATCGAAAGTATTGGATACAATAGGCATGCCAAAGAATTCATGAGCTTATTGGTATGGTTGTATGCTACGGCCTTTATTGTGCTGCGGTGAAGGGATGTTGATGTGTATTGGTCAAATTGGTGCGGTGGAGGAGATAAGACTAGACCATTATTGATGTTGGTGCGGAGGTGGAATTTGTGTATCCATATACCGTGAAATCGACCCAAGGGAATTATTGAGTATTGCATTGTTCAATGATATGAAATTATGTATATGCTATTGATTATCGTTGTTATAATGATTATTGATGTCATGATAAATGTGGAGTATGATAATTATGCCATGTTGAATCATATGTTATTATTAGTATGGTTAGACTTGTTGCTGAAGCATATTGGAATGCATACCACGTTCATTCATTGTTATGGCTACCTCATTTAGACTATGTAAGTCTAATGCAGTCATCACATTTTAGGTTAAAAAGGTATATTGGATTGAGATCGGAGCTAGCTAGAAGTTTAACAAGTCACTACAAGCTTACATTATTGTTTTTTGTCCTTATAAACTCCTAGAATGGTGGCAAAGTAGTCAAACTAGCTGATTAAGGTCTTTTGGTTATGTGTATATTGGCTATGTTGTGTTTATAGGACTTAATGACCCTAAATGGTATGTTAGTTTTGGTTAAAAATGGCCTAATATGCATATATGGCTTAAAAAGGTGACAACATAGTAAATGGATTCATATTGAGATGAAAATTTGCATGCCAGTAGATTAAATGGTTTTTAGACTTGGTAAACTTTCATAGCATTCGAACATCGTTCAACATATTAATTCGAATAAAAACTAGATAAAATCTGTCATTACAAGACAGACGTATCGATATGAGTCAAGTTGTATCGATACGGCCTTGCATATTTGGACTTGGTAAGATAGGGCATATCGATTCAGTAAGTGGCATATCGATACTGATCTTGGCAGTAAGGTCTGGGAAGTAAATTGCATTGATATGGCCTTAGGCTGTACCGAAACGGGTCAACCTTGGTCAACGTGTATCGATACAGGCTTAGATGTATCGATACGAGCTTGTTACCCTTAAATCTGGAATTGAGTAGTTTGGCTTAATGTACCGATACAGTCCTAAGTGTATCGGTACGGTGATAGTTAATTCGGTTAAAAGACTCAAACTACAGTTTTAAATTGTTTACAAAATGGTCACTGAAGATTGTATGATTAAATTGGATGGGTAAATGTTATCGAGATGTCATGAAAATTTACAAGCTTACTGTTATTGAATTGAATTTCATTATGGTACCATTAATTGCATTAAAGGACTTCTAAATTACCAGATTTACAGTTTAGTCCTTAAAGTTTGTGAAAGTTAAGAAATAGTCCCCATTGATGACTTATTGACTCTTATTGGATAAATTGGACTGACGTTAATAATTAATAGGGTTCGAAAGTTATAATATTGATTACATGTCAACCTTTGATGAAAATTCTAATGCACCGATCACTTTTTTTTTCACCGGTAGCACTTTTCGACCTAGTTCTCGACCAGGCCGGGAATGGGGTGTTACATTTGTGGTATTAGAGCTAGAGTTTAATCGGTTCTGGACTAAAACGAGGCTTTTCGCATTGATTATTGTTTTACTTTGCCATCTAGGAGTTATTTTATTATATATTGTGACTTGCCGGCTAATTTGATCTCTTTATTTATATAGATGTCTAACTCTAGACAAGCTTGAATAGATGAGCATATCGCTGACTCCACAAATGGTGAGGAAGTAAGAAGGAAGGATCCTCCAATTCCACAGAAAACTCCGGTATGAAATCCTGAGCTTGGGATGTGATAGAGTAGCGCAATCTTGGATTTGGAAGCCTTCAATCAAGTAGTTGCAAAGAACTAGGAGCTCTAGACTCAATCAAGAAATCTTTGGGCCGATCTAAAAATTCAAGATGAAAAGAGAAGGCTTTTCTTGAAAATTTCAGATTTAATGCTGGAAATTCAAGAAATGAAGATAAGAGGGAAGATAAGATGATGATTAATAAGAATAAAAAAAAAGATTGAAAAAGACTAAGATACGGAGATAGGTAAAACAAATCTAAAAATTCCAGCTTTGTTTATGGAATTATGGAAGATGGTGTGAAGGTTGAAGGTGAAGATGGCTTGCGATTTATTGTTGTTGTTTTGTCCTCGGCACCCTCTTAGACACAATTATCTAAGAAAGCAACCTCAAGCGGCTCTAACCCACCCTCCTAGACGCGATTATCTAGGCAAGCAAGAGTGTGAAGATGATCTCCCTCACAAGAACTCGTTGAACTTATGTTGAAGAAGACTTCGAAGGCACAAGTAATCAGCACTTGCAAAAACAAACTCACTAAATATTTCATAAATCAAAGAAAATCTCCCTTACAATGATGGAGGCTTCATCCTTTTATAGGTGAAGGATAGACAAAGTAATTTAACTTTTACTAAAACAAGGAAAACCTAATCTAATTAAAAATAATAAAAAATATCAGCCTTTAAACTCCTTGTGCTTGTGTGGCAAGGAATAGGGTGATAAGGCAAGTGATAAGCTGATAAGGGTTGGGTGGCTGGTTCCTAAAGTGTATAAAACCCTAAAATCATCAATTTAAATGATAATAAATATATTGGGCTAAGTTTAATTCGTCCAAATATGTTAGCTTTTGGGCTGAATTTTACAAAATCCCGTAATAATCCCATATCCAGTTTTCTGCATGCGCAGTCTTCAATAAATTGGACGTATCTTGAGTTCCTGATGTCCGATTGACACGATTCAAGATGCGTTTGAAAGGTAACTGAATGACGGACAATTTATTAGAAGACAACTTGACTCAGAAATTCCCGGATCCCATCCAAAAACTCGTCGCAGGTTGGCTGACTTTCCAGACTTTACAAACAGATTCAATTTCTTGTCCAAGATGCATCGTTTTTGACCTCCTATGCGTTCACTGTTTTGGCTTTTATTGTTTGCATCGAACAAATTCAGCTTCTTGTCCAATATTAGTAATTTGACCCCGCTCATGCATGTATCATTCCCCCACTCCTCAAAAGGATTCGTCCTCGAATCTAAATCGGCAATGAGAGAACAATCATCAACTTCAATTGAAAAGGCTTCTTTGTTGTATGTGGAGTGATCTAATTGAGCTCCTCTCAATGGTTCAACAAAATCCTGAAAAATAAGACAGCACTACTCGAACATTTGTAAGGATTAGTCAAAACAAAATCACTCGTCGCGTTCTTTTTCTTGTCTTTTTCTTTTGGGCTTTGTGTGACTTTTACCTCATATGTATTTTCACTCACCAAATTTGGGCCATTAATTTGACTTTTTTCACTATCGGCCTCTTTACTCTCAGTCTTTTGTATCTCACATCCCATATCCCTCTCACAAAAATTATCATCAATGTACAATTTCTGTAGAGAAGAAAGTGTTTCTAACGGAATGATAGGACAAGAATCAAATGAAGGGTTAGAATTACACTTACTTTCTTTGTGGGGAGGTGATGAGAGTATAGCAAGTGGACCTACTACATCACATGAGGGATTAGAAGCATTTTCATCTTGTCTAATGTGTTTATTATCACTATCCTCTTGTTTGAGTGTTTGTGTGTTTTCCGTCAACATGGGGATTTTTGTCTTGGTTTTGTCCAATGACTTGGATGTTTCAATTTTCTGCTTTGGTCTACTTGAGTCGAGCAAAGGTTTAGAAGAATTAGAATGAGATAAAGGTTGAGTGGTACCTCTGTCATAGTGATAACTCTTTTGTCGATATCGTTATCGATCTTTGATGCACTTTTCGATTGTCGTGGCGAATTGGAATGCCTCTTGAAGGGTGTAGTAGGTTTTGAGTTCAAGTACCTCAAGAATGTTGTCATTGAATCCGATAACAAACCTAGTCATTGTATCCTCTTCATCCTCTAGTATGTCAGCTTTTTGCATCAATGATTCCATTTCTTTGAGATACTCATCAACAGTTCTGCAGCCTTATCGGATCCTTTGTAACTTTTGTTTGATCTCTCGTTGATATAATGGGGGAACAAATCGTTCTCGCGTGACTTTTTTAAGTTCTCCCCATGAGGTTATCTTGGCTTCTCTATTGAGACGCCGATTGCGGACCACCAATTGGGTGCATATTCAGTGAATTTGAGAGTCAACAGTGGAACTTGATCCTCTTCGGGACATTGATAATGCTCGAATAGAAGATCAACTCGATTTTCCCAGCCACAATAAGCATCAGGGTCATACCTTCCTTGAAAAGGTGGTACAATGATCTTTGGCTTGGCTAAGGTGTTTGTTGCTCGTCTCGGTTCTATGTGATGATTGTGCCTATGTAAGGGGTTTTGGCGTCTATTCTGAATGGGAACAAGATTTGGACGCTTAGGCTCCTCAGTATCGCTTGCGATAGCAGTGGTTTCTAATCTCCCAATGGTTTGAGTGATTGCGGTCACGCTGTATCAGTGTCCTCAAGCTTGGTTGCCAATGAGGTTACAGTCTGTTCAAGTTTATTGAGAGTATCTGAAACTTCTTAAAGAGTCACCTCATGTGGTTCTTCGTCGTTACTCGTTTCTGACATCCTGAAACACTTATATTTAAAAGGTAAAAAGCAAAAGAAAACTAGAAATCTCACTAAACACTCCAAGAATAAATATTTAGCGAGGCAAGTAAACCGATCTCGTGCTCTTTAAAGACCTTCCTGCCACAAGTCAACAAGTTACAATCAGAGTTTAATCCAACAATGAGTCTTAATTGTACTAGGAGTCCAATGAAAAGGCTTGACACCAATTGAATATAGTTGCAAGAAAGAAGGATTGTAATGCAACTTTGTTGTCCTACTCATACCATAAAAGAGAAGGTGTTAAATTGCGTAATAGTAGAAAGAAAAGGCAAAACAAAGGAACTTAAGAAACTAAGAGTAGAAAAAAAATTAGTAGAGAAACATGATAACCCAAAAACCCAGAAACAACTTGAAGGAAGAAATCCAATGTTAAATCCACTTCAATGTGATGCTTGTGGTGGTTGATGGTTAGGTATGGGCTTTCTCACTTTACTTTCTTTTCTTTTTTTATTTTTTCTCTTTTTTTTCTTTTTACAAGGTAAATAAACTGAAAATTGAAGAAAAAATAATGAAAATAGGGGGAAAACCCTAATTTTGCTGAAACTTTATCCACTTTGTTCGACATGTTCCCGAAATCCAAAAATTCTGATATTTTGTGTGCTGACTTCTCCAATGGTTTAGATCTGATCTGAAAGTTTTCAGCTCAAAATTCACTCGTCTGGTTTTGACGAATTTTCCCTAATTTTTGAGTTTTTTTCCCCAAAACGCCAAAATTATTGCCAAGAATCATCCCAAATCTGATACTAAATGATAGAGTAGCGCAATCTTGGATTTGGAAGCCTTCAATCAAGTTGTTGCAAAGAACTAGGAGCTCTAGACTAAATCAAGAAAGCTTTGGGCAGATCTGAAAATTCAAGATGAAAAGAGAAGGCTTTTCTTGAAAATTTCAGATTTAATGCTGGAAATTCAAGAAACGAAGATAAGAGGGAAGCTAAGATGATGATTAATAAGAATAAAAACAAAAGACTGAAAAAGACTAAGATACGGAGATAGGTAAAATAAATCTAAAAATTCCAGCTTTGTTTATGGAATTATGGAAGATGGTGTGAAGGTTGAAGGTGAAGATGGCTTGCGATTTATTGTTGTTTTGTCCTCGGCACCCTCTTAGACACAATTATCTAAGCAAGCAACCTCAAGCGGCTCTAACCCACCCTCCTAGACGCGATTATCTAGGCAAGCAAGAGTGTGAAGATGATCTCCCTCACAAGAACTCGTTGAACTTATGTTGAAGAAGACTTCGAAGGCACAAGTAATCAGCACTTGCAAAAACAAACTCACTAAATATTTCATAAATCAAAGAAAATCTCCCTTACAATGATGGAGGCTTCATCCTTTTATAGGTGAAGGATAGACAAAGTAATTTAACTTCTACTAAAACAAGAAAAACCTAATCTAATTAAAAATAATAAAAAATATCAGCCTTTAAACTCCTTGTGCTTGTGTGGCAAGGAATAGGGTGATAAGGCAAGTGATAAGCTGATAAGGGCTGGGTGACTGGTTCCTAAAGTATATAAAACCCTAAAATCATCAATTTAAATGATAATAAATATATTGGGCTAAGTTTAATTCGTCCAAAGCCTTATATGTTAGCTTTTGGGCTGAATTTCACAAAATCTCGTAATAATCCCGTATCCAGTTTTCTGCATGCGCAGTCTTCAGAAAATTGGACGTATCTTGAGTTTCTGATGTCCGATTGACGCGATTCAAGATGCGTTGGAAAGATAACTGAATGACGGACAATTTATTAGAAGACAACTTGACTCAGAATGCCCGGATCCCATCCAAAAACTCGTCGCAAGTTGGCTGACTTTCCAGACTTTACAAACAGATTCAATTTCTTGTCCAAGATGCATTGTTTTTGACCTCCTATGCATTCACTGTTTTGGCTGTTATTGTTTGCATCGAACAAATTCAGCTTCTTGTCCAATATTAGTAATTTGACCCCGCTCATGCTTGTATCATTCCCCCACTCCTCAAAAGGATTCATCCTCGAATCTAAATCGGCAATGAGAGAACAATCATCAACTTCAATTGAAAAGGCTTCTTTGTTGTATGTGGAGTGATCTAATTGAGCTCCTCTCAATAGTTCAACAAAATCCTTGTTTATGTGAGAGCTATGTTTGAAGCTAGGTTACTTCTTAAATAAAGAAAAGATTTTAATTTTCTCGTATGTGTTTTTTCATGATGCGTACATACATGTTTGCATATGTTTGGATATCTTAAGATAGCTCTTTCGAAGCATTTAAAAAGTTTTCAATTACTCGGTTTGTTCGAAAGCATATTCAGAGTTCGTATTAGGTTTGTCAAGGTTTTGTGTTTATGTTTGCTTTAAACACTCCCTAATTTCGGTTCACTCCTAAACCGAGTATGGAGTGTTATACTTGTTGTTGAAGCATATTGGAATGCATTCTATGCTCATTCATTGTTATGGCTACCTCACTTAGACTATGTAAGTCTAATGCATTCATCTTCCACATTTCAGGTTAAGAAAGTATATTGGATCGAGATCGGAGCTAGCTGAATGTTCGGCAAGTCACTACAAGCTTAGAGTAATGTGTTTTGTCCTTATGAACTCCTATAATGGTGGAAAAGTAGTCAAACTAGTTGATTAAGGTCTTTTGGTTATGTGTATATTGGCTATGTTGTGTGTATAGGACTTAAAGGCCCTAAATGGTATGTTAGTTTTGGTTAAAAATAGCCTAATATGCATATATGGCTTAAAAAGGTGAGAACCTAGTAAATGGATTCATATTGACATGAAAATTGGCATGTCAATAGATTAAATGTTTTTTAGACTTGCTAAATCCTCCACACATGGTGAGGAAGTAAGGAGGGATCCTCCAATTCCACAAAACCCTCCGGTACGAAATCCTGAGCCTGGGATGCAAGTTGCTCAAGAAGAATGCTATAGGAACATGGCTGACATGTTCAAAGTGTTAATAACCTCATTGAAGATCATCCTATTGATAAGTTGCCCCAATACTAAGCTTACTCTGTAACATCCTCTAAATCTAAGAAAGATCAGGCATTCAATTGGTGAAGAAATAAAAACAGTTAAAAGAGATAGCTCAAATAAGCATTCATCCAAGATTAGATACTTCTTTGAGAGATAAGAATACAATCGACAAAAGAACAAGAAACACATAATTTAGAGACATAACATACTAAGATACTAAGGAACAATTAATATAACCAAGTGAATAAGCTTATCTCAAGTTAAATAACCCCTAAAATTTATACTTTGCAAGGTGTCTCCCAATTAAGGAAAACAAACGAACTTGCTTGTCTAACAAGAAATAATTCAAATGAAAGATCCAAGGTCCCAAAATCAAAAGAAAACACCTAACATGACACCAACATGTTCTAACACAACAATTCGACTAAGGTGAAGGGCAAATTTGTTAGAAATTTATGGAAATTATAGATGATTGGTCTACCAGTCTTCGAATTATTAGAAATGTACCTAATCTTTTATGCACTAGAAGATAACAAATGATCGGAGTAATTAAGCCTTCCTAACAAATATATTTGTACAATGATTATTTCAATGCTCAAACCACACTTACACTAAGGCGTAATATGCATACTATTCATTCATAGCCAATTTCACAAATAATTCCACCAAGTCAATCAAGCAATTGCATCACAAGCACAAACATATATATATAGAATTTAAGGACCTTTACATGCCTTCGCCAAAGTTCCAAAATATCAACTAGTATTTACATTCTAGTGCCACCCTTCCTAGGAGTCCAAAATAATACACAAAACATACTTTCTAAGGTTTACTTGTGACTTGCGCGGCTCCCCAAGATGGTCTAAGTGATACATGTATGGGGGGGCTAAAATGATGCATTGTAGCCAAAGAGTTGAAGCTGTTTTATAAGTCTGGAATTTCAGCCGACTTCCATCGAATTTTCGGATGGGATCCGGGCACTTCTGAGTCTACATGTCTTCTTCAAACATATTCGTATGTCTCTTAGCTTTCCAACGCATCAATTCGACGTCGGGAGCTCAAGTTATGTCCGTTTTAGTGAAGACTATGGGAGCAAAAATCTCTATACGGATTTATTACGGGAAATATTATTTATTACGATTTTTCAATAATTTTATTGATTATTTGTACTTAAATTTAATCTAGGATTCTTTATGAAGATATTTAGATGATTTAGGATTAGATTTGTTATTTATTTATTAGTTTTTTAGGTTAGATAAAATATGTTTATTTATTTTATTATTATGTTTACTTTTCCTAATTTAAGTTGAACTTTTCATTTGTAGCCTATTTAAAGGCATATTTGCTTCATTAATAAGAACAACATCATGAATTTATGAGTTGCAAAAACCTTTGGCCATGGGCCATTTTATTTTCAAGGTAGATAGATTTGCCTTGTTATTTTTCGTATCAGAAGTCTTCTTCAACGTAAGTTCGTCAAGTTCTTGTAATGGAGATCATCTTCACACTCTTGCTTGCCTAGGTAATTGCATCTAGGAGGGTGGGTTAGAGCCGCTTGAGGTTGCTTGCTTAGATAATCGCGTCTAAGAGGGTGCCGAGGACAAAATATCCTACAACATCTATCCCGTCATCATCCATTCATCGGAGAGATTCGTGCCGTTTGTAGGTGTTTGCCTATTCAATTGCGATTAGGAGGGTGCCAAGGATAAATCTATTCAACATCGCCACCGTCAAATTCATCCTATCTCGTTTTCTACATCAAGATCATGCTTTATTATCGATTTGCTGAACGTGGAGTTTGGGGTTTTCTCAGATGATAATTAGTGAGTTTGCTAGATTAGTTGTGATCTAGAGGATTCCTAGATTTTGAGGTAATTCTTGGATCCCGGCTTCCGTATCAATTGGTAATCAGAACCTTGGTTTAGGTGTTTAAAACAACTATCTTTTACTGTTTTTTTAGTAGTTGAGAAAAAATATATAATTCTCTATATTAGATCCTAGTTTTAATATTTTATTCCTGGAGACATCTCAAGAGACTTGAAGGTTGTGATCAACAAATTTTAAGATTCGGGACGAATCATTTTCAACAGGGGGAGAATGATACATGTATGGGGGGGCTAAAATGATGCATTGTAGCCAAAGAGTTGAAGCTGTTTTATAAGTCTGGAATTTCAGCCGACTTCCATCGAATTTTCGGATGGGATCCGGGCACTTCTGAGTCTACATGTCTTCTTCAAACATATTCGTATGTCTCTTAGCTTTCCAACGCATCTTGAAACGCATCAATTCGACGTTGGCAGCTCAAGTTATGTCCGTTTTAGTGAAGACTATGGGAGCAGAAATCTCTATACGGATTTATTACGGGAAATATTATTTATTACGATTTTTCAATAATTTTATTGATTATTTGTACTTAAATTGAATCTAGGATTCTTTATGAAGATATTTAGATGATTTAGGATTAGATTTGTTATTTATTTATTAGTTTTTTAGGTTAGATAAAATATGTTTATTTATTTTATTATTATGTTTACTTTTCCTAATTTAAGTTGAACTTTTCATTTGTAGCCTATTTAAAGGCATATTTGCTTCATTAATAAGAACAACATCATGAATTTATGAGTTGCAAAAACCTTTGGCCATGGGCCATTTTATTTTCAAGGTAGATAGATTTGCATTGTTATTTTTCGTATCAGAAGTCTTCTTCAACGTAAGTTCATCAAGTTCTTGTAATGGAGATCATCTTCACACTCTTGCTTGCCTAGGTAATTGCATCTAGGAGGGTGGGTTAGAGCCGCTTGAGGTTGCTGCTTAGATAATCGTGTCTAAGAGGGTGCCGAGGACAAAATATCCTACAACATCTATCCCGTCATCATCCATTCATCGGAGAGATTCGTGTCGTTTGCAGGTGTATGCCTATTAAATTGCGATTAGGAGGGTGCCAAGGACAAATCTATTCAACATTGCCACCGTCAAATTCATCATATCTCGTTTTCTACATCAAGATCATGCTTTATTATCGGTTTGCTGAACATGGAGTTTGGGGTTTTCTCGGATCATATTAGTGAGTTTGCTAGATTAGTTGTGATCTAGAGGATTCCTAGATTTTGAGGTAATTCTTGGATCCCGGCTTCCGTATCACTAAGACTCTTCTTTTCCTGAAAGGAAGTCAAGGTGAGTGTTAGAACTTTCAATCTTGACATAGTAGTAAACTATGTGAGTATGAACAAATCACTAGATTTTAAATTTACATTTGTAGCCATTCGAATAAGTCAGGATCATCAAATTCAATATCAATCCCTATAAGGTCACTTGGCTAAAAAGAAAGAAACAATACTATTATCTCTTATATTACAAGAGATCGAATTGTTATATATCTCTACAAGGAGCATTCAATTGTCTATCATACAATCAAGTGACACCTATATGTAATTTTCCATACCATGATACTTTTAAAGATAAACAAACAAAGGTTGTTTTGAGGCCATGAAAGTTGTACCTACCTAGGAACAATCTTCACACGAAGAAATTAACAAGCAATGGTACATTCTTACCATTGGAATTTTCCATGGAATTATATATATATTCAAGGGTACCGTAGTACCACCGAGGGACCGTAGTCCATTAACAAGCTGAGCTCAGGAGTTTTTGGCATGCCAAACAAGCTAGGTCTATGTACTAATCAAGGCTTCCAACACAGTTTCGATTTAATTGATTAATGCCATTCAATTAACAATGTTCAACAGGCTATATAGATGACAAACAGACCAATCTATTCACTTAATTGTTCAATTCCATTAATTGGTTTATAACTTACCTCGGCATGCTTACCTTACCAAATTTCCAGCAAGCACCAGAAACTTAGGCACTTAAGCTTCAATTGACAATCGTTTCATTATAATTATACAGCAAGCATTTAGTTAATTGAAATGCTGATTACACTCACAGTTTTCTTCCAAGCTAAAATTGTCCTTGAATCGACACTCCTATTTGTCTATTATCGACTTGATCACTTAAATCTTTCCTTCCATCAATCTCTTCAGGGTCTAAATCAGATGTACATATATTTACATTAGACAACAGTGGAACAGTCCCTAATCTTGTTATAATTCATTTCCTAATTCCCAATTAACATCGAAATTCACACAAATCAAAGGTTCTCACAATACATAGACAATTTGGACATTATTAGCATAATTACATTAATTTAACAGCCTTGGATCCTTCTAAACATATTTAGCATAGTTTTAACTCATCACCCTTCTCTTACAACATGCGTGACCCTATGTAATACATTTTTGATCTAATACTTAGACTCTAACAATCCTGATTCCATTGCTAAAATAGGGCAGTCCCAGCTCTAGTTAAATTATACATTTCCAAGTCTGATTTAATCATGTACAAGTTACTAAACATGCATGTGTATTTTGTTTACCACCTACATCAATTGGGTTATCAATCCAATTCTAATTAGACAATAAAAGTAACAAATTTTAATTTGATACTTCCTAGGGACGCAATTCAATTCATTCAAACAGTTTGCAACAAGTAGGTGACCACAATTTCATGTTTTGGCCAATCTAACTCTAAAATTTCAATAACATCCTCCCAAGTATCTTCTAACTTCACAATTCGAATGACACCAATCATGCTAGAAACTAAGCTACTCAATTTGAAAGATGCATTTGTTGAAACAAGTCTTATTTGAACATTCAATCATCAAAACCTTCACAATTGTAGAATTTTGAACCATCATCTATCAACAAGACGATTTGTAAATACTTAACAACCAAATTAGAAATTCTTGAGGAGAAGGGCGTCACTTACCTTCTCTACAATTGCAAGACAAGATCGAATGACTCTAATCCACCCTTCAAGAACCGATCCTTGTTATAAGTAAAGTTTTCTCTTCCTAATCTCCCTTTCACTCAAGTTTCGGTGAACAAGAATGAAAAAGAAAGCCATTATTTGTTTGTTCCCCATCACCCGATTCCATCAAAGGGAGGGGGACATGTGGATTGTCCACAATGTCTTTAAAAGTTGGCATGCAATCCTCTAGTTTTCAATCTTACATTTTTAGTCCAATTACAATTGAGTCTTTAGACACTTCATTCTTCGATTTAGACCCTTAATCCTTTATTCTATTAAGTTAAATCTCCCAATTTTATTTACAAATCAAATTAAAATAATACATTCTTCTAAGCCATGGTATGGGATGTCACATACTCTTTTATGGGGCAGAATGATGATAACCCTAAAATTGCTGAGTATTGGCTAGACAATACCCTACGAATTCTAACTAAGAAACTATAGTGTTTGATGAACACAAGCTCGAATATGACATTTCCTTATTAGCAGATGAAGCACTGTATTGGTGGGAGACTACGATTCTTACAGTCCTTGAAGAGGCTGTGAGTTGGGAGTTCTTCTGTAACACCCCATCCCCGGGTTAGCCGTAACTCGGTTCAGGAGCATTACCGGAATAAAAACAAAGCAATAGATAGGTTACTTGTTGAACAAGTAACCAAGGAGTACTTGCCTTGCGATGCAAGTAACCTAAACTAAACCTTTCAATACAAACAATACTTTCAAGCAATCCACATTAAACAACAACTAACATACATAGCATACTATTTTAGGTACCATTTTGTTGCTTTTCATGCTTATAACCTAAGTTATTATTATCATATTACCATTCCATTCAAATTGCATACATCATCCAAACAACAAACACAAGTGTGGCATACTTCACGTTAAGTTACTACTAAACATGATACAACTTTCAGCTTTATTTCAATACCATGTACCTTATTCGATTATCACTAAGTGAACACTAAACATGCTTTAACTAGCTTACTTGCATCTTAAGAAATTACCTATTCAACCAATTAACAAGATCATTACCAAGCATTCAACTTACATCTTATTTTATGTTCATACATCTATTCGAATAGCTAGATGATATCTAAACACGTTTCCTTTGTTTCTTTTCAATCAGGTCATCTCATTTCATAGCATATTTGGTTTATACATTGTTAATGCATGCTTGTACATACCTTTGCCCCAATTTCCACATAGTCGAATCATTCCAAAAGCCATACGAACAAATGCATGATCATACCATTCTAGTCTAGCATTCGATTCATACAAGGTTCATCAAGCATTGCAAATCCATCATTTTATGCGTAGCATTATACCAACATATATATACATATCAACTAAGTCATATACATAGTTTGAATCATCCAAATTGATTACATGTTAGGCCCATCAAAACAATACGCATACTAGTCTTAAACACATACCCAAATGCATGATCTAGGCTAACTATTACAAAATCTAGTGCCACCAAACTAGGAGTATACAAAGAGTATGAATTCATACTTTTAAGCTTGCCTCAAGTGTTGCTTCAAACCCAAGATATCCTCTTGAAGTAATCTTTAATCTGTTATGGGAAGAATGAAGAGTATAGTGGTAAGTACAAGATATGTACTTAGTGAGGTAACACTAAATCTAGTCAATTTTCAAAGCATACATAACCAAGTTTTCATGTATTTCCAAGAATCAAGACCATCAATACAATACATATGCTATTCGAATTACATAGGTAACTTTTACATATCATACAATCAACATAACCATATCTGTCATGGTATTCATAGGCCATTCGAACAACATGCTTAGAAGACAAGCAACCAATCACTCAATTCATCAAGTAGGCATTTATACATAAAGCCATCATCCATACATTTCTTTCATGACAAGTAACAAGTTTTGCAACCATTCATGTGTCTTCTTTCAAAGCAAGGAAGTTTATTCAAGTTTCTTACAATACAAGCAATGTTTATTAAGTCATCTTTCAACATTTCCTTGGTAAGTAGCTTACTAGATAATCAAATCTTAACAATATGCACTTAAGTGCCAATATGCACCGTAGTGCCAATAAGCACCGAAGTGCCAATATGCACCGTAGTGCCAATATGCACCGTAGTGCCAATATGAGCTCAAGATTCTAAGGCATGCCCTCCTATCTATCAAACTAGCTACCAAGGTTGTTGATTATCCATTTCATTTAAGCTTTATACATTTCTTTATTCAATTCAACAATATGCCATTCAAGGCCAAGCCCTTAGGCTTATGGAGTCTTAACTCCCAATACAGAACTATCCATGTCATTCGAATAGCATGAATACAAAGTAGTATCTTTGTTAAATTCATTACAATCAGCCATGCATAGCATTCACAAACACAAGCATATGTATGCATTGTGTGTACCTTATTCTCCAAGCAAGCATGCCATTTCATACCTTAGGCATAAGCAATGCGATATGACAAGCATTTGATAACATTTGCTTAACACCCAAGTAAACACAAAGATCATGGCATCAATCAAGTTGTCATACATTTCATTCTTCCATTAATTAGCCAAATATACTTTAAGTCATGTTACATGGCATTGACATTTCATTTAAGCAATAACAAGGTTGGTTAGGACCTAAGTCCCAACCCTAAGGTTAGTTACACTCACAATACTCCTAGCAATCAATTATCTTGAATCCAAATCCCTTTGCCTCTAGCTTTGGGATGTCCACTCCTATCCTCTTCTTCCCCAATATGCTGCCCTTGGTCTAGAAAGCATAGCACATATACATATCATCAAAACAAGCACAATATCACACAATCATAGTAGCAATATTACCACAATATACCTAACATTTTACTACTGTTTTTATGCTTCCTTTTAAGCAGTTCTTACTAGTTCATTTCCATATTGTTATTACTTCATTTTAAGATATAATTGGACATATTACAATGTCCCAAAACTGTTTTGGAAATAGTTTGCATTTAGGTACAAAAACAGTCCCAAACTGTCTATGACACTGTTGCCTGGCAGTTTCACACTATCTCTTAAAATGGCCATATCTTTTAATTTGTACGTCAGAATTTCGATTTCTATACACTGTTGGAAAGCTTACAAAATTTACTATAAGACCATGTAAGAATTGCATTTTAGTTCGTATCCAATTAATGCAGTTTAGTGTTCAAAGACAGGGCATTTACACTGCCTGGACAGTTTGCACTGCCCAGTAATTCCTATTTACAGTTTTTAGTATATGACTTAGTTTTCAGTTCTGTTTTCACCTAATGAAAATAGACATTCTAAGGATCATGTCATTAAAATTTCATCCCTGAATTCAATCTATAAAATATTTGGTGAATTTTCAAATGACTGCCCAGAACAGAGCAATTCTGGGTAGATTGCATCTAATTACATTTCAATGCCTTAAATTCATTTTAACCTATGTTTTGGCCTTATAATTCATTTCATATGATATCCTAGACATGTTAAGTCAATTTTAATCCATTATACAAGGCTGTCAAAACAGGGCAAGTTGGTTACAAAGCCTAATCTTGCATGTTTACTCAATTTCAATTCCACAAAACAGTTTCTATGTTATGTAACTATGTTCATACTCTTATCCTTCATTTCCAGCATTGTTTGCTAACAATTCAATTTGTTTAACACCTTCTATACATTACCTATTCATGATCATCATCAATCCATTAATTCCATAGCTCAATTTTATGTTCTAATCATTCAATTTCCACTTCAATATCACAATTCCATTTTTACAGCAACCTAGGTTTGTTACACTATCACAAACACGTGATTTCAGCTTTGCACCTAATGTTCATTCTTCAATTCTGTATAATTCAACAACCATTCTATCATCTAGCAACACATTCAAAGTCTAATTTCATCTATAATCAACAAAACAGTCAAATTTCAACAATATAGTTGCCTATTCAATTAAACACAAGAAGAATCATACTTACTTTGCTTCTTGCTTAATTTCAATGAAAAATCACTACACATGCAAACTTAATTCCTTCTACAATGGTGTTTTTCCTAGCTTTCATTCTCTCTCTCTCTCTCTTCTCTCTTATTTTCGGCCAAACATAATGAAAATGAGGAAGATGATGGCAATTGTGGATATCCACATTAGAGGAATTAGGATTTTACTAAACTATCCCTTACTTAGTTACTAATCATGTAATTAGTCAAGGGCAAATAAGAGAACCATGAAGTTTATCATGCATTCCCCAACTTTATCCTTTAGTTCAAATTGATCCTTATAATTTATTCACTTAATTCATACATTCTTTCAATTAGCCCCTTAACTAATCAATTTAGCTTAATTCTAAATTCAATTAAGCTATCAACTTATGCAATTTAATTCCAATACTTCTAAGATAGGATTTGGGGTATTACATCTTCCTCCACCTAAAGCAAGGAGGACGACCCATGGAGCAGTACATTTACGATTTTTGCAAGTATTGCTGGTACGGGGCTGAGTATATCAAGAAAGAAGAAGAAAAGTGTAGGATGTTCATCAACGGGTTGAACGATGAACTACTTCCAATATTCACTACCTTGTGCATAATCGATTTTTAAAACCTTGTGAATAGACTCAAAGCTACTAAAAGTTCTCAAAAGGCCAGTGGGTCAAACAAGTCGAAAAAGAGGAGGCACCGAGATGAATCTTATTTTTCTGAATCTTACAAGAAAGGGAAACACCATGATTCAAAACCGAATGTGTATTCACAGCCTTCCCAATATGAATATATTTCTAAACCACAAGCCGTGACTCAATTCTCTCCTAGTGCCAACTTTACTGAGAGCGCTGAAGGCTCTAAGGAAGAAATGAAGTTTTTAGTTTGTAACTTCTGTCATCACAGGCATCTTGAAGGACAATGCCATAAGAAGTTGGGAGCTTGTTTCTTCTGTGGTTAGATGGGACATCTCATTCGTGACTGTCCTAAGAACACTATTAAGTCTACTTTCGCATCGGCCAATTCATCTCCTACTTAATCCTTCCGAGGCAAAGGAGCAAGACAAGGATCCTTCGGAAGGTCTGGAGGTTCGTCCAAAGCATCACACCAACCTGAATCTAAAGCTTCTAACGAATGTACCATGTGAAAGGCAAGAAACAAGAGGATGTTCACAACCCTATCAAAAGTAAAAATTGAGGATGAATTTTTCTTAAGAGGGGGAGAATTGTAACACCCCGAAAATCGGTCCAATTATTGCATTGAAATCGTGTCAGAAACATTGTTATTGTTGTCATTAAGTGTGATATTTTGGTCATTCATCTTTATAGTAAATTCACCTTTCTCATAATCGATCACAATATGCCCAGTAGCAAGGAATGGTCGCCCTAGAATGATTGCAGCATTCTCGCCAACTTCACAATCAATGATGATAAAATTTGTCGAAAAGACAAATTATCTACTTTGACTAGGACATCTTCAATTTTGCCCTCAGGTCAGATTTGGGAACGATCGGACAATTGAAGGATCACTGATGTAGGCTTAGCTCATCCCATGCCAGTCTTGTGAACATTGATCTTGGCATCAAGTTGACACTTGCACCGATATCGCATAAAGTGCGGCTAGAATAGTTCCGATCTATGGAGCATAGAATGATGAAACTACCAGGGTCCTTCATCTTGGGTGGTAAATCGCTTAGCAGAACCACACACTCGCCCGTTTTAGCAATAGTTTCAACTTCACCCACAATTCATTTTTGTTACAATTTCCTTTTGGAACTTCGCATATATCGACATCTGATCAATGGCCTCGAAGAATGGGTTTTGATGTACAACTATTTAAGCATCTCTAAGAACTTCTAGAACTCTGCATCTTGTTTCTAAGTGTTCAATCATTATGGAAATGGAGGTGGTGTACTAGATGTGGTAGCATCCTTAGCATTATCAACCTTGCCAACAGTGGCAAGGTCTCTCACTGTATTAGACACATGAGTTGTATCTTTAGGGGCTCAAGCATTGGTCAATGGCTTGCTTGGAGTGGAATGAGTAAGGGAACCTCCCCCAAACATGTCATCTTTGGTCAATTGGGTGCCACTACATAGCGTGCTGTCATTGCATTGCTCCACACTGAAAGTTTTAGTGCTACTACGCAACGTGATAGGTCGCATCTTGAATACTTGGGCAATCTGTCCAACTTGTGTTTCCAAGGAGCGTAGGGAAGCGGTGTGATTCTGCAAGATGGATTGCTAGTTTTGCAACATAGCGCCTTGCGTTGTGAGCATGTCAGTGTGATTCTTTAGATGTGTTGACTGGTCCTACATAATAACTCAAGCATATCCCTAAAACTTGGATAGAAAGAATCAAAAGAGTTAGAATTGGAGTTAGAAGCTCCATAGTTCTACCTTTGAGTTTTTTGTTGAAATCCAAGAGGTTCTGCTGTAGCATTCTGTCGTGCTCTTGAATTTCCTGTGTTACCTCCACAACCAAAATTTGGATGTTGTCACCACCCTAGGTTGTAGGTGTTCGAGTAGGGATTATTGTTGCGATTGGCATTCCCTATGTAGCATCTAGATTCTTCTTGCTGGGCGAATTCATTGGACTGTTGTTCCCCATCACAATGCTTACATGTGTATTGAATTACCTTTGCCTCTCGTGTGTTAGATATCGGCTGCATGTTCTTGAGTAGGTTTGCAATCATGAAGAGTTGAGCTGCTACACTCTAGGAATCATCCAATTGGAGTGCTCCAAGAGATTTAGGGCTAGGATTCAACCGCTTCGTAGGAAACTGGTAGTCATTATTGGCTATCTAATTAAGAATTTCAAAAGTCGCTTCAAGATCTTTGTCGACCAAAATATACCATTGGCTGAAGAGTCAATCATCATCCTTGTTGGAGTATTGACGCCATTATAGAATGTAATTATTTGTATCCAATCATGAAATCCCTGAATTGAGCACTTGCGCAGCATATATTTATATCGGTCCCAACATTCATACATAGATTCATCACCTCACTAGTTGAATGCTATGATCTCGCTTCGGTTCTAATTGTGAATGTTTGATGGACCATATCGATGCAAAACGTTTTTACACATGTTATCCCAGGATGTAATAGATCCTTAGGATATATTCAACCATGCTCTAGCTCAGTCACGCAAGGAATGAGGGAATAGTTTACGTCTCAACATATTATCAAAAACTCATGGTTGTTTAAAACAATCACAAACTTCTAGGAAATCTTGAATGTGTTCTCTAGCATCCTCTCTTGTTGATCCACTAAATTGTCCAATGGAGTTGAGCATGTAGAACATAAAGAGCTTCAACTCAAAGTGAGCTATAGCTAGATTTGGCACAACGATCGATGGGTTGAGGTTGTTGATTACAAGTGCAAAGTTGTCGGTAATGGGTCTTCTAGGTCGGGCTGGTGGAATAACATGTTGCCTTTCATGTTCTCCATTTTGGCTACATTGTAACTCTTGTAAGGAACGGGTGTAACACCCTAAAATTGGCCTAGGAAAGTTATCACAATCTAAATTATAGGCTAATTGAATACATGAGCTAATCAATTTAAAGAAGAGAGAACATTGGCCATCCTTAAGATCAAATGAGTGAAATAAGAATCAAATTGAATTGAAATTAAAACTAGAAGGCTTAAATGGAAGGATGGAAATGTGAACATGCAAAGCTATACGGATTGCATGTAAATTTCAATAGAATTAAAGGCCTTGACAAATGTTCTCATTGGAAGAGAACATGTGCCTCAAGGGATGATGACTCACACAGCATGCTTGGGGAAATAATGAACAAAAGTTTCATCATCTTCCTCTCATTATCCTCCATAGCCGAATTGGGAGAGAGAGAAAGGGGAAAGAAAAGCTTCATAAGATCACCTTCAATTCATGCTTTTTGATTTAGCCTTTGTCAAATTAGCTTGGAGAAGGTATAATGCTTGATTTCTACATGTTATAGATTGCTTGAATCTTGAAATGATGATGTTCTTGTTGCCTAGATTGATTAGGATGATCGTTATGTATGTTAGGATCATGTTAGCTTCCAGTATAACTTGAAATTGTGAATGCTAGTAGCTAAATTGCTAAATGAAATGTATATGGTTGCTGGAAATTTGAGAATAGGAAGTATGGTTGAAAACAGTTTGATTAGGGACTGTTTTACTAGTGAAAATGTTGAAGCATGCTAATTGAATGTAAAGCCCTATTTTGATCATGTTGCTAGATGAATTGAGGATTGAATAGAGTAGATAACTTTCTGGAAAATGAATGCACCTAATTGGACTAGTTAAAACTAGGTAATGGACTGCTCAAATGATGAATTGGATGTATAATGTTGATCAAGTAGATCAAATTGAATTCAACATGATAATGCCCTATTTTAAGCACATTGCTAGGTGAATTAGACTGACCTAGACATGTAAGAACATGAAAATGAATTGAATTACAATGATAGATGATACATGCATGAGCGGGGTCAAATTACTAATATTGGACAAAAAGCTGAATTTGTTCGATGCAAACAATAAAAGCCAAAACAGTGCACGCATAGGAGGTCAAAACCGATGCATCTTTGACAAAAAATTGAATCTGTTTGTGAAGTCTAGAAAGTCAGCCAACTTACGACGAGTTTTCGGATGGGATCTGGGCATTTCTTAGTTAAGTTGTCTTCTAACAAATTGTCCATCATTACCTTTCCAACGCATCTTGAAACGTGTCAATCGGACATCAGGAACTCAAGATATCTCCAATTTACTGAAGACTGCGCATGCAGAAAACTGGATTATTACGGGATTTTGTAAAATTCAGCCCAAAAGCTAACATATAAGGCTTTTGACGAATTAAACTTAGCCCAATATATTTATTATCATTTAAATTGATGTTTTTAGGGTTTTATATACTTTAGGAACCAGCCACCCAGCCCTTATCAGCTTATCACTTGCCTTATCACCCTATTCCTTACCACACAAGCACAAGGAGTTTAAAGGCTGTTATTTTTTTATTATTTTTAATTGGATTAGGTTTTCCTTGTTTTAGTAGAAGTTAAATTACTTTGTCTATCCTTCACCTATAAAAGGATGAAGCCTCCATCATTGTAAAATAGATTTTTTTTTATTTATGAAATATTTAGTGAGTTTGTTTTTGCAAGTGCTGATTACTTGTGCCTTCGAAGTCTTCTTCAACATAAGTTCGACGAGTTCTTGCGAGGGAGATCATCTTCACACTCTTGCTTGCCTAGATAATCGCGTCTAGGAGGGTGGATTAGACCCGCTTGAGGTTGCTTGCTTAGATAATTGCGTCTAAGAGGGTGCCGAGGACAAAACAAAATCAACAATTCGCAAGCCATCTTCATCTTCAACCTTCACACCATCTTCCATAATTCCATAAACAAAGCTGGAATTTCAGATTTGTTTTATCTATCCTCATCTTAATCTTTTTCAATCTTTTTACTTTTGTTCTCATCTTAATTTTCCTTCTTATCTTTGTTTCTTTGAATTTCCAACCTTGAATATGAAATTTTCAAGAAAAGCCATTTTCTTTTCTCTTGAATTTTCAGATCTGCCCATAAATTTCTTGATTGAGTCTAGAGCTCCTAGTTCTTGCAACAACTTGATTGAAGGCTTCCAAATCCAAGATTGCTCTACTCTATCAATAGAACCTTGTTAGAATTAATTATGAAACTAGAAACTCAACCTAGTGTAATTTGCCCAGAATACTCTCTTCTGGGCAGTAACTTTGAAAATTCACCATAAATTGTATAAAAGGAATTTAAGGCTGAAAATTTTATGGAAAACACCTTGATATGTATGAATTCATCAGGAGAAAACAGAACTGAATTCTGGATTGTAGAATGAATTGTAGAAAAGAAAAACTAAGGGACAGTGCAAACTGTCTAGTGTAGCAAAATTCCCTGTCTTTAAGTTAAAAACTGTATTAATTGGCAACGAAATAAAATGCAAGGCCTATATGGTTAGAAAGAAAGTTAAGTTATCTTTCCAACGGTGTAAACCAATTGAAATTCCGACGTACGGAATGAAATTTATGCATGTTTAAGTGAACTGACTACATGCTGCCTAGTAACAACAGTTTAGGTAATTTGTAAAATGTTTTGTGGCAATTTGTAAACTGTTTTGTAAATAGTTTTAGGACATTGATTCTACCTTGTTTTACATGAATTAGAGTATAGATAAGTGTAGTTAAGTGTAGTGAATAATGTATATGAACATGCTGCCAGATTTGTATATGTTGTGTACTTGTAACTTTGCCTTTATTGAATGACTTTGTGAACTTGTTGTAACATGTATTTACTTGTGTAATGTTTTAGAACCAGGAGTGAACTTGGTGGATGAGGAAAGAGTGGAACATCCTATAGCCAAGAACAAAGGAGTGTGGATCCAAAACTAGCTAAGCTTTGAGTATTGTGAGTGTAGTTTACTTGAGAGTTAGGACTAGGTACTAACTATAGCAAGCATGTCTATATTCTTGTAATGTTTAAATGGACTTAATATGACCTTGATCTATAAGGGAAGAATGATTAAAGTAATGCATGAAACTTGATCTCAACCTTGTATACATGTTTGATTCGATTGCTAAGCATTTTGAATGGTAACATTGGTGCTTGTATGTGTCATGTGGCATGTGATCAAATGCTTAAAGAACTTGCTTGAAATGTTATCACACTAGATGAAATGAATACATGAGAATTACATGATATGTGAGCTATGGCTCAATTGGCCTAAGGGCCTAGTATGAAATGAACTTGCTTGACATGATCTTGAACTTGAAATACTTGCATAAATGGCTTAAATCGAACAACCTTGGTAGCTAGTTGGACTAGGTAGAAGGACATGCCTTAGAGTCTAGAGCTCATTGTGTCATGGTGGACTACGGTACAAGGCTAAGGCCCCTATTTGGTGACAGACGGAGGGTACGTATGTGGTCTTTAGCGACAGTAGGAGGGTTGACCAACACTACGGTGCATCTTGTGGCGACAGTTGGTTGGAGACTCGATTACCTATACAAACTAAGTACCAAGGGGGTTGTTTAATTGATAACAAATGAAATAACAATCCTATATCACATGTTACTTGTCTTGAAAGTTATATATTGAATGTTATTTGACATGAAAGCCATGAATTGTATGTTACTTGACATGAAAGCCATGAATTGTATGTTACTTGACATGAAAGCCATGAATTGTATGTTACTTGTCATGTAAGCATGACTTACTTGATTACTTGTTATGTAAGCATAATTTGCTTGATTCTTGATATGAAAGCATGAAGTATGATCCCATGTTTCTCAAGATGGTTAGAACTAGTACTACCTCACTATTTAACAATCCTATACTAGCTGAATGCTATAATCCTTAGCTAGGATTACTCTAATGCTTGAAATCCTTAGCTAGGATTACTCTAATGCTTGAAATCCTTAGCTAGGATTCTTGATATGAAAGCATGAAGTATGATCCCATGTTTCTCAAGATGGTTAGAACTAGTACTACCTCACTATGTAACAATCCTATACTAGCTGAATGCTATAATCCTTAGCTAGGATTACTCTAATCCTTAGCTAGGATTACTCTAATGCTTGAAATCTTTAGCTAGGATCATCCTTGTTTAATTGACACTTAACATGATATAACAAATGGTTAGAACTAGTACTACCTCACTAAGTACATTCTTGTACATATCACTCTCATTTTCATTCTTCCCAACCTACAGGATAAAGGATTCGAGTGTTGCTTGATCTTGAAGCCTATTACCTTGAGCTCGAAGCAAGACACAAGCATTACCTAAGTATGGTTTCTTCATTCTTGTTTTGTATATCTCCTAGATTGGTGGTACTAGAATGTATATAGTTTATATTGATCATGCATTTTGGAATTCTTGAAACTTGTATATATTGTCTGTGTATGGGCCTACTATGTTATGAACTTGGTTGATGATGTGAATCATGTATTGAACTCAAACTACATGTAATGGAAAGGTTTTGCCGTGCATAAATGAATTTGTATTGGAATGATTAAGTGTTTGATCTAATTTACCTTAGATCATTCGAATGCCTTGCATAGTGTATATGTATATGATTGAATGAATATCATGAAATGCTTCATGTCTTGCTTGAATTGAAAGTAGAATGAGGTGAACCATGCTACTTGACTTACCAATCGAATGCCTTGTAGAATGTTATGGTCTTGTATGAACATATCTTAATGTAAGTGTCTTGTGTGTTTGAATAGTGGTTGTCGAATGGATAGGTTTAGTATATAGATTGTTGGAAACTTGTTGCATGAAATTTTATGTTTAATAATCACGTTAGTAATTAAGGTATGAGATGTTATATGAATCAATCTAAGGAACAATGAAATGAAATGGAATTATGTTGCACACTTAGTTCATTCGAATGATAGCGATAAAATGAAGTTAATTGTATAGGTTAATGTAGTAACCTATGATGTCATGAAAATCAAAATGTGAGTTGCTTGTTTGTTAAGTAAGTGTGCTTGGTAGCTTGCTAGTTAAGTAACTCATCTAATAGAGATGAGTTAATCAATCCTTGCCTTGTTCTTGTATTGTATTGCCTTGTCCTTGCTCGGTAACGCTCCCGAGCCAGGTTGCTACTAGCCTGGGGTAGGGGTGTTACATTTATTTGGTAATCAAAGCTTTTTAGTTGGTTCTAGGACTAAACTGAGCTCTCTTGCATCATATAGGATTAATTGTGTCACCTAGGAGTTCTATTTCAAATTGCTTGTGTCCTTGCTTAAACTAAACTCTTCTTGTTCTACCTGAACTAGAAATGTCTGAAACAAGACTTGGCCAGGACAATGAAAGTCCTAAAGGCTCCTCAAATGAAGGAGATAGTGTGAGGATTGAGCAGAATCCTCCACAACAACAAGTTCAACCCCGAGCCCAAGCTGTTGCTCAACAAGAAGCTCCTGCTATAAATCCTGTATAGCAGGAATGTCTCCTGAGCATGAAAGAGATGTTCAATCATCTAGTAACTGCTTTAAAACAAGATCATCCTATTGCTCCTTCTGTTGCTGTGCCAAACAGAGCCCCGATTGACAAGCTGGCTCAACACCGGGCCTATACTTTCACTGGCACTGATGATGCCAATCCTGAAGTATATGAGTATTGGTTAGAGGCCATTGCTCGAATCTTGACTAAACAACTACCTTGTCCTGATGAACATAAGCTCGAATGTGTCATAACCTTGTTGGGAAATGAAGCTCTAAGCTGGTGCGAAACCACTACACTGACTGCTCCTACTAAAGCTGTAACTGGGAAATTTTTCCTTGAGGAATTCAGGAAGAAATACATCAGTGAACAGTACATGGCCGAGCGCCAGAAATGTTTCTTGTATCTCAAGCAAGGTGGCCGACCCATTGAACAGTACGTGAGTGATTTCTGCAAGTATTGCAAGTATGGGTCGGAATACATCAAGACCGATGCTGATAAGTGTAAAATGTTTATCGATGGACTGAATGATGAGTTGAGTCCAATATTCACTTCCCTGGGTATCACTGACTTCCAAAATTTAGTGAACCGAGCTATTGCAACTGAGGCAAAGATGAAGGCCTTTGAGAAACGTAAAAGTAGTAACTCTTGGAAAGACAAATGAACCAGAAACGATGACAAGCCTCACTGGCAGTCAAAGAAATCTAAACACTCCAAAGATCACTCCTCGAATTACACTCCTGTTCAAAAGAGTAACTATATACTGAGACCACAAGCGGTAACCAAGCCTTCATCGACAATCATCTATGTTGATAGTACGGGGAATTTCGATAAAGCTACTCAATATCCTACTTGCAAGTTCTGTTAGAAGCACCACACCAGGCAATGCAGAACTCAATAGAATTTATGTTTCTTATGTGGAGCCTCCGATCATTATATCCGGGATTGTCCTCAGAATCCTAACAAGGTTCCAAATCAAACTTTTGTAAATGCTAGTTTAGCTCATTCCATTCGAAACAAGGGACCTAGACAAGCTCTGTCTATAAATCAGGGAAAGAACAAAGGACCCCATTCGAATGCCCCTACACACCAGGAATCTCGGGCTCCTGCTCGAATCTACCACATCCAGGGAAAAGAGGATGAAGAATCACCCAATGTCATAGCAGGTACCATTGAGCTAAATTCGACTCCTATTTATGCTTTAATAGACTCGGGATCCACTCATTCATTTGTATGCTCATCTTTGATTGTAAAGTTGAATTTGAAACCTGAAATTGTAAAACAAAGTTTTGTAGTTTCGAACCCAATAGGAGGAATCACATCCATTAACTTCCTTTGCAAGGAATGTTCTATAATCATTCGAAACATACCATTTCCTATTGATCTATATGTATTGCCAAATTGTGAGTTCGATCTAGTGCTAGGACTAGATTGGTTAAGCAAACATGAAGCCTGGGTAGATTGCCTAAATAGGAGACTTTATCTCTGGGGTTTAGGAAAGGAATCTATTCTCCTAATTGATAGAAAACCGACCTCAATATTTGCTACTTGGTCTTGCAAGATGAACTTGAATTTGGCTTACCTAATATGCCAATTGTATCTGAATTCATTGATGTTTTTCCTGAGGAACTTCATGGTCTCCCTCCAACTAGAGAAGTAGAGTTCAGGATCGATGCTCAACCTGGAACAACTCCGGTGTCCATCACACCCTATTGAATGTCACCTATTGAATTGAAAGAACTCAAGAAGCAACTCTAAAAGCTACAAGACAAAGGCTTTATTCACCCTAGCTCGTCTCCTTGGGGTGCTCTAGTATTGTTCGTGAAGAAGAAAGAGGGGACTATGAGACTCTGTATTGACTACAGACAATTGAACAAGCTTACTATCAAGAATCGATATCCTCTCCCAAGGATAAAAGAACTCTTCAATCAACTCAAGGATGCTTCGGCGTTCTCAAAGATCGATCTTCGATCGGGATACTATCAAATGAGGGTAAAAGATGAAGATGTACCCAAGACAACCTTTCGTACTCGATATGGACACTTTGAATTTCTTGTAATGCCATTCGGGTTCATGAATGCTCCAGCTGCTTTCATGGACCTCATGACCGTGTATTCAAGCACTATCTTGACAAGTTCGTGGTCGTCTTCATCGATGACATCTCGGTGTATTCTCGGAATAAGGAAGAACATTCCCAACACCTTCAAATTGTATTGCAAACTCTCCGAGAACTTCAATTGTTTGCAAAGTTCTCTAAGTGTGAATTTTGGCTATCAAAAGTCTCGTTCCTTGGCCATGTCATCTCGACAGAAGGGATTAAAGTAGACTCGAGCAAAATTTGATCCATCGTGGATTGGAGACCTTCGAAGAATGTTGGTGAGGTCAGAAGCTTTCTCGGTTTAGCTGGGTATTATCAGCGTTTTGTCAAGGATTCTCATCCATTGCCGTATGCTTGACTAAGCTAACTCGTAAAGACATGCCCTTTGTTTACCAACAACAAAGCTTCGATCAACTTAAACAAGCTCTAACTCATGGACCGATTCTTATCCAACCAAAATCGGGCAAAGAATTCACTGTCTATAGTGATGCATCTCATTTAGGACTAGGATTTGTCCTAATGCAATATGGAAAAGTGGTAGCTTACACTTCAAGGCAACTAAAACCACACGAGTCTAACTACCCTACACACGATCTAGAATTGGCAGCTATTGTGTTTGCTCTCAAAATATGGAGACATTACATGTACGGGGAGAAATGTAACCTGTTCGCAGACCACAAGAGTCTCAAATACCTCCTGACTCAAAAAGACTTGAATCTGAGGCAAATGAGATGGCTATAATTGTTTAAAGACTACGATTTGGTTATCGACTACCATTCGGGGAAAGCAAACGTGGTTGTTGATGCCCTTAGTCGTAGATCATACTCGGGTAAACCACTAAATTTAGATCCTATAATAATTCATTTGAATTTAATCTTTCTTAGATTACAAGTAATCCATTCGAATTGAACCTTTCTTGTCTTGCAAGCAACTGTTTGAAAACCATCCTTAGTGATCTTGTTTATTCTTTGTAGCGTCCTTGGTTATCAATGCTCATTTTCGTTTATCCAAAGGACGAAAATTCTTGTCTGAACTTCAAGTTCAATCTAGCTTGATCTTGAGAATCAAAGAACTCCAGCAAACTGATCTAGATCTTCAGAAGATCGTATCCAAGGTAGACTCTGAGTCTAACTTTGACTTCTCTCTCAAGTCGAATGGACTTCTCTATTTCAAAGATAGAGTTTGTGTGTTCTTAACAATGAGGAACTAAAACAAGAGATGTTACAAGAAGCTCATCAAAGCTCCTTCTTGATTCACTCGGGATCGGTTAAAATGTACAAGGATCTAAAGCCACTATAATGGTGGCCATGCATGAAATCGGCTATCACAAACTTTGTTTCAAAGTGCCTAACTTTTCAGAGAGTTAAAGTCGGGCATCAAGTCCCTACTGGATTGCTCCAACCAATCATATTCCCTCAGTGGAAATGGGATCAGATTACAATGGACTTCGTTACTGGTCTTTCTTCCACTCCAAGAAAGAATGATGTTGTATGGGTGATTGTTGATAGATTCACAAAGTCTACTCACTCCATCCTTGTTCGAATGAACATGAGCTTGGAAACCATAGCCGAGCTATACATTCGTGATGTGTTTCTATTACACGGGGTACCTACAGCTATAATCTCTGATCGTGACCCCAGATTTGCTTCTCGATTCTGGAATTCCTTATAGAAGGCTCTAGGAGCTAAAGTGTATCTTAGCATAGCCTTTCATTCTCAATCGGATGGACAATCTGAAAGAATCATTCAAGTGCTCGAAGATATGTTGCGTGCATAGACTTTAAAAAGAATTGGGAGAAATCTCTACCCCTAGTAGAGTTTGCTTACAACAATATCTACCAAACATCTATTCAGATGGCTTCCTTCGAAGCTCTATACGGAAAAAATGTAGAACTCTCTTGTGCTGGTCTAAATTGGGAGAAAACAAAGTATTGGGACCTCAATTGCTCAGAGAAATCAAAGAACAAGTGAAAATCATTCATGATCGATTGAAGGCAGGTTTCGATAGACAAAAAGCTTATGCTGACTTGAAAAGGAAAGCCATCCAATACAATGTTGGAGACAAGGTCTTCCTCAAAGTATCTCCTTGGAAGAAAGTCTTTCGGTTTGGAAGAAAAGGAAAGCTCAGCCCTCGGTTTATTGGACCATTCAAACTCCTTGAAAGGATTGGTCCAGTGGCTTATCGATTGGCACTCCCAAGCGAATTCGATAAGATCCACAATGTCTTCCATGTTTCTATGCTCAGAAGATATAGATCTGATCCATCTCATGTCCTTGAACCCGAAGAAGTGGAGTTGAATCTCGACTTATCTTATGAAGAAGAACCTATTTAGATACTTGACAAGGAAGTCAGAAGACTTCGAAACAAGAATGTACCACTTGTCAAAGTCTTGGGGAGAAATCACAAGATAGAAGAAGCAACTTGGGAATCTAAAGAAGTCACGAGAATGCAATATCCTCACCTATTTGATTCAGGTAAATTCGAGGATGAATTTATTTTAAGGGGAGGAGAATTGTAACACCCTAAAATTGGCATAGGAAAGTTACCACAATCTAAATTATTGGCTAATTGAATACATGAGCTAATCAATTTAAAGAATAAAGAACATTGGCCATCCTTAAGATCAAATAAGTGAAATAAGAATCAAATTGAATTGAAATTAAAACTATAAGGCTTAAATGGAAGGATGGAAATGTGAACATGCAAAGCTATAGGGATTGCATGTAAATTTCATTAGATTTAAAGGCCTTAACACATGTTCTCATCGGAAAAGAACATGTGCCTTAAGAGATGATGACTCACGGCATGCTTGGGGAAATAATGAACAAAAGTTTCATCATCATCCTCCCATTATCCTCCATAGCCGAATTTGTAGAGAGATAAGGGGGAAAGAAAAGCTTCATAAGAACACCTTCAATCCATGCTTTTTGATTTATCCTTTGTCAAATTAGCTTGGAGAAGGTATAATGCTTGATTTCTACATGTTATAGATTGCTTGAATCTTGAAATGATGATGTTCTTGTTGCCTAGATTGATTAGGATGATTGTTATGTATGTTAGGATCATCTTGTTGCCTAGATTGATTAGGATGATTGTTATGTATGTTAGGATCATGTTAGCTTCCAATAGAACTTGAAATTGTGAATGCTAGTAGCTAAATTGCTAAAGGAAATGTATATGGTTGCTGGAAATTTGAGAATAGGAAGTATGGTTGAAAACAATTTGATTAGGGACTGTTTTACTAGTGAAAATGTTGAAGCATGCTAATTGAATGTAAAGCCCGGTTTTGATCATGTTGCTAGATGAATTGAGGATTGAATAGAGTAGAAAACTTGCTGGAAAATGAATGCACACCTAATTGGACTAGTTAAAACTAGGTAATGGACTGCTCAAATGATGAATTGGATGTATAATGTTGATCAAATAGATCAAATTGAATTCAACATGATAATGCCCTATTTTAAGCACATTTCTAGGTGAATTAGACTGACCTAGACATGTAAGAACATGAAAATGAATTGAATTACAACGATAGAACCTTGTTAGAATGAATTATGAACTAGAAAATCAACCTAGTGTAATCTGCCCAGAATACTCTATTATGGGCAGTAACTTTGAAAAATCACCATAAATTGTATAAAAGGAATTTAAGGATGAAAATTTTATGGACAACGCCTTGATATGTCTAAATTCATTAGGAGAAAACAGAACTGAATTCTGGATTGTAGAGAAGAAACACTAAGGACAATGCAAACTGTCTAGTGTAGCAAATTGCCCTGTATTTAAGTTAAAAACTATATTAATTGGCAAAGAACTAAAATGCAAGTCCTATATGGTTAGTAAACCAATTGAAATTCTGACTTACGGAATGAAACTTATGCATGTTTAAGTGAACAGACTACATGCTGCCTTAGTAACAACAATTTAGGTAATTGGACACTGTTTTGTGGCAATTTTTAAACTGTTTTGTAAATAGTTTTAGGAAATTGATTCTACCCTGTTTTAAATGAATTAGAGTATAGATAAGTGTAGTTAAGTGCAGTGAAGAATGTATATGAACAGGCTGCCAGATTTGTATATGTTGTGTACTTGTAACTTTGCCTTGATTGAATGACTTTGTGAACTTGTTGTAACATGTATTTACTTGTGTAATGTATTAGAACCAGGAGTGAACTTGGTGGACGAGGAAAGAGTGGAACATCCTAAAGCCAAGAACAAAGGCGTGTGGATCCAAAACTAGCTAAGCTTGGAGTATTGTGAGTGTAGTTTACTTGAGAGTTAGGACTAGGTCCTAACTATAGCAAGCATGTCTATATTCTTGTAATGTTTAAATGGACTTAATATGATCTTGATCTATAAGGGAAGAATGATTAAAGTAATGCATGAAACTTGATCTCAACCTTGTATACATGTTTGATTCGATTGCTACGCATGTTGAGTGCTAACATTGGTGCTTGTATGTATCATGTGGCATGTGATCAAATGCTTAAAGAACTTTCTTGAAATGTTTTCACACTTGATGAAATGAACACATGAGAATTACATGATATGCGAGCTATGGCTCAATTGTCCTAAGGGCCTAGTATGAAATGAACTTGCTGGACATGATCTTGAACTTGAAATACTTGCATAAATGGCTTAAATCGAACAACCTTGGTAGCTAGTTGGACTAGGTAGAAGGGCATGCCTTAGAGTCTAGAGCTCATTGTGTCAGAGTGGACTATGGTACAGGACTAAGTCCCCTATTTGGCGACAGACGGAGGGTGCGTATGTGATCTTTGCCGACAGTAGGAGGGTTGACTAGCACTACGGTGCATCTTGTGGCGACAGTTTGTTGGAGACTCGATTACCTATACAAACTAAGTACCAATGGGTTGTTTAATTGATAACAAATGAAATAACAATCCTATATCACATGTTACTTGTCTTGAAAGTTATATATTGAATGTTATTTGACGTGAAAGCCATCAATTGTATGTTTCTTGACATGAAAGCCATGAATTGTATGTTACTTGTCATGTAAGCATGACTTACTTGATTACTTGTTATGTAAGCATAATTTTCTTGATTCTTGATATGAAAGCATGAAGTATGATCCCATGTTTCTTGTATCCTATACTAGCCGAATGCTATAATCCTTAGTTAGGATTACTCTAATGCTTGAAATCCTTAGCTAGGATCATCCTTGTTTAATTGACATTTAACATGATAAAACAAATGGTTAGAACTAGTACTACCTCGCTCAGTACATTCTTGTACTTATCACTCTCGTTTTTAGTCTTCCCAACCTACAGGCTAAAGGATTCGAGTGTTGCTTGATCTTGAAGTCTGTTGCCTTGAGCTCGAAGCAAGACACAAGCATTGCCTAAGTATGGTTTCATACTTGTTTTGTATATCTCCTAGATTGGTGGCACTAGAATGTATATATTTTATCTTGATCATGCATTTTGGAATTCTTGAAACTTGTATATATTGTCCTTGTATGGACCTACTCTGTTATGAACTTGGTTGATGATGAGAATCATGTATTAAACTCAAACTACATGTAATGGAAAGGTTTTTGTAACACCCCAAAATAGGGCTTAGAATGTTACCACTATTTAGAATTCCTAAATAGTTAAATCATCTTGAATTATGTAAAGTCAATTAAGGGTTGAATTGAATAATTAACAAATATGAATGCCAAATAAATGACTTAAATATAAGAATGAATGAAATAAGTGATCAATTTAAAGTGACTAAATTGAATTAAAGGAGGAAGATGATGATTGCATGCTAAATTCTTTGATTCCTTTAATGCCCTATATTAAGTTAAGAGTAAGGATTAATTAAAGGCCATTTTGGACATTTCATTAATCCATTAACTTGGATTAAATATAGCCATCATCTTCTTCATTCTCCTTAGTTTGGCCAAATTGAAGAAGAGAAATTAGAGAGGGTTTCTTGTGAGAGAAAGCTTGAATCTATGGTGTTAAAGTTGAAATTGAGCTAAATTCAACTTGGTGGCAGCATTACTAAGGTAAATTCATGCTGTCCAAGCTGATTCAAGCTTGAAATTCTCATTTAGATGATGTATAATGCTTAGTAGAGTTGTTAGGTTGTTTGAAATAAAGAGAATGATGAAATTGAACTTGTATACAATATGGATAACTTGAATTAGAGTGGAATTTATGTGTAAGTGATGGTGTAACAGAATGAGGTTGCTGGAAATTTGAAATTAGATGTTGTTGTAAGAATTGAATTGTTAGAACATGTAATTGAGCTATGGAACTAATGAATTGAATATGATCATGATTAGGTAACATAATTAAGGTGTTAAACAAGCTAAATTGTTAGTAACCAATGCTGGAAAAGAAAGATAAAAGTATGAACAAAGTCATATAGCCTAGAAACTGTTTTAGTAAGAACAAATTGTGTAAAACATGCAAAATTAAGCAACTTAATCAACTTACTATGTTTTGGCCACCTTGAAAAATGAATTAATATTGAATAAAAATGTTTAGGATTTCATATGAAATGAATTATAGGGCCAAAACATTGGTTAAAATGAATTTAAGGAATTAAAATGTGAATAGGTGCAATCTGCCCAGAATTGCTCTGTTCTGGGAAGTAACTTTGAAAATTCACCAAAATTTTTATAGATCAAAGTCAGGGCTGAAATTTTGGTGACATGATCCTTAGTATTTATACTTTCATTAGGTGAAAACAGAACTGAAATTTGGGTCCTACGCTGTGGAACTGTAATTAGAAATAGCTGGACAGTGCAAACTGTCCAGACAGTGTAAATGCCCTGTCTTTGAGGAATAAACTGTATTAATTGGCTAAGAAATAAAATTCAAGCCTTATATGGTCATAAAGAAAATTTTGTTAGCTTTCCAACGGTGTAAACTAATCGAAATTCCGACGTACGGATTAAAAGATATGACCATTTAAAGGGACAGTGTACATACTGCCAAGCAGCAGTGTCCTGGGCCGTTTGGGACTGTTTTTGCACCTAGAAGCAAACGGTTTCCAAAACAGTTTTGGGACATTGTAATATGTCCAGTTATGTCCTAAAATGAGGTAATATCAACATAGATATGAACAAGTAAGAAATGCTTAAAAGAAAGCATAAAAACAGTAGCTAAATGTTCGGTACAAATGTGGTAACACTATTACTATATATGTGTGACATTATGCGCATGTTTTGATGAATTATATGTGTTATGCTTGCTAGACCAAGGGCAGCAAGTTGTGGAAGAGGAAGATAAGAGTGGACATCCCAAAGCAAGAGGCAAAGGGATTTGGATACAAGACAAGTGATTAGCTAGGAGTATTGTGAGTGTAACCATCCTTAGGGTTAGGACTTAGGTCCTAACCAACCTTGCTATTGTCTTAATTCAATGACATTGCCATGTAACATGACCTAATATATATTTGGCTATTTAAGGGAAGAATGATATGAATGACAACTTGTTTGATGCCATGTTCTAATTGTTTACTTGATTGTTAAGCAAATGAAATGCTTGACATGTTGCATTGCTTATGCCAAAGGTAAGAAATGGCATGCTTGCTTGGAGAATAAGTTACGCACATTGCATACATATGAATGTGTTTGTGATTGATATGCATGAATGGTTTGAAATGAAATGAACAATGGTACTACCTTATGTTCATGCCATTCGAATGGCATGGATGAACTTGTCTTGGGAGTTAAGACTCCATAAGTGATACATGTATGGGGGGGCTAAAATGATGCATTGTAGCCAAAGAGTTGAAGCTGTTTTATAAGTCTAGAATTTCAGCCAACTTGCATCGAATTTTCGGATGGGATCCTGGCACTTCTGAGTCTACATGTCTTCTTCAAACATATTCGTCTGTATCTTAGCTTTCCATGGCATCTTGAAATGCATCAATCCGACATCGGGAGCTCAAGTTATGTCCATTTTAGTGAAGATTGTTCGAGCAGAAATCTCTATACGGTTTTATCACGGGAAATATTATTTATTACGAATTTTCAATAATTTTATTGATTATTTGTACTTAAATTTAATCTAGGATTTTTTATGAAGATATTTAGATGATTTAGGATTAGATTTGTTATTTATTTATTAGTTTTTTAGGTTAGATAAAATATGTTTATTTATTATTATCTTTACTTTTCCTAATTTAAGTTGAACTCTTCATTTGTAGCCTATTTAAAGGCATATTTGCTTCATTAATAAGAACATCATCATGAATTTATGAGTTGCAAAAACCTTTGGCCATGGGCCATTTTATTTTCAAAGTAGATAGATTTGCCTTGTTATTTTTCATATCAGAAGTCTTCTTCAACGTAAGTTCGTCAAGTTCTTGTGATGGAGATCATCTTCACACTCTTGCTTGCCTAGGTAATTACGTCTAGGAGGGAGGGTTAGAGCCGCTTGAGGTTGCTTGCTTAGATAATCGCATCTAAGAGGGTACCGAGGACAAAATATTCTACAACATCTATCTCATCATCATCCATTCATCGGAGAGATTCGTGCCGTTTGTAGGTGTTTGCCTATTCAAATGCGATTAGGAGGGTGCCAAGGACAAATCTATCCAACACCGCCACCATCAAATTCATCCTATCTCGTTTTCTACATCAAGATCATGCTTTATTATCGGTTTGCTGAACTTGGAGTTTGGGGTTTTCTCATATCATATTAGTGAGTTTGCTAGATTAATTGTGATCTAGAGGGTTCCTAGATTTTGAGGTAATTCTTGGATCCTGGCTTCCGTATCAATAGGCCTAAGGGCTTGGCCTTTGAATGGCATAATCATGTATTGATTAATGAATTGTATTAAGCTTGAATGAAATTGATAATCAAACAACCTTGGTAGCTAATTTGGATAGATAGGAGGGCATGTCTTAGAATCTAGAGCTCATATTGGCACGACGGTGCATATGGCACTATGGTGCATATTGGCACTACGGTTCATATTGGCTCTACGGTGCATATTGGCACTTCGGTGCATATTGTTGAAGATTTTATTATCTAGTAAACTACTTACCAAGGGTGTTATAAGATGAATTAATCACTTGAAATGAACATTAATTGTTTTGTAAAATTCTTGAATGAACATCCTTGTCTTGAAAGATGACATATGAATGATTGTATAACTTGTTACTTTCCATGAAAGAAATGCATAGATAATGTTTTTGTGCAAGAATGCCTACTTGGTACTTGGTGTTTTTGATTGCATGTCTCTTAAGCAATAATTCGAATAGTATGTTATGGATACATGATGGATGTTGCAATGTTGAATGTGTGATATGTGAAGCTTGCCTATGTTTACCCTATTCATTCGAATAGTATGTGACATGTAGTGATGATCTTGATGCTTCGAAATACTTGTAAACTTGGATGTGTATACTTGAAATTGGTTAGCTTAGTGTTACCTCACTAAGTACATAACTTGTACTTACCACTCTACTCTTCATTCTTCCCATAACAGATTAAAGACACTTTCAGGAGGATATCTTGAACTCGAAGCAACATTCTGAAGCAAGCTTGAAAGTATGATTTCATACTCTTTTTATGCTCCTAGTTTGGTGGCACTAGAACTTGTAATAGTTAGCTTTGAACATGCATTTTGGGTGTATATATATGACTAGTATATGTAATGTCTAATGTTTGGAGATAAGGTATGTATTGAACATGCATATGTAATTACATGAAATGGAAGATGCCTAGAAAAGCTACTTGATTGATTAACTTGAAAATGTAATGAAATGAACCATTCTTGTATATGGTATAACTAGTCAAATGAATAAGGAATCCTTGTATTGATCATGTTGATTGTTTAAATAAGTAGTATCTTGAGATGCAAGTAAGCTAATTGAGAGAATAATGCTATGCTTAGTTCTTGCTAATGGAATGTATATGTGAGATGTAAATAAGTTTGTTAATTAAGCATGAAAAGTGGTAACTTATGATATAAGTATGAAATGGAACATATTAGTACCTAAATTAGCATGCTAAGTTTGTTTGTTTTGATTAATGTGGATTACTTGTATGTATTGTATAGTTGTGTTTAGGTTACTTGTGTCGCAAGGCATGTATATCGAGGTTTCTTGTTCGACAAGTAACCTATCTCTTGCTTTGTTCCCGCTTTGGTAACGCTCCTAAACCGGATTATGGCTAACCCGGGGATGGTGTTACATTTATTGGTAATTAGAGCTTTTTAGTCGGTTCTAGGACTAAACTAAGCTCACTTGCATCATATAGGATATTGTGCAACCTAGGAGACTTGATATAAGCTTGTTTTGTTGCTTAAATGTGAAAAGTTAAACTCTTATTGTTCTGATTGAACTAGAATGTCAGAAACGATACTTGCTCGAGATGACGAGAGTCCCGTAGGCTCCTCGAATGAAGGAGATAGTGTGAGGATGGAGCAAAATCCTCCTCAACAACAAGCTCAACATCGAGCTCAAGCTACTGCTCAACAGGAAGCTCCTGCTATCAATCCTGTGCAGCAAGAATGTCTTCTAAGTATGAAGGAAATGTTCAATCATCTTGTAACTGCCTTAAAACAAGATCATCCTATTGCTCCTATTGTTGCTGTGCCAACCTGAGCCCCGATTAACAAGCTGGCTCAGCATCGGGCCTATACCTTCACTGGCACCGATGAGGCTAATCCTGAAGTAGCCGAGTATTGGTTAGAGGTCACTACTCGCATTCTAACTAAACAATTGCCATGTCCTGACGAGCATAAACTCGAGTGTGCCATCGCTCTATTGGCTGACGAAGCACTGAGCTGGTGGGAAACCACTACCCTGACTGCTCCTGCAGAGTTTATCACTTGGAAGTTCTTCCTCTATGAGTTCAGTAAGAAATATATCAGCGAACAATATCTGGTCGAGCACCGAAAGTGATTCTTGTATCTTTTAAACAAATTGGCCGACCTATCGAGCAATACGTGAGCGACTTTTGCAAGTATTGCAAGTATGGGTCTGAATGTATCAAAACTAAGGCTGACAAATGCCGAATGTTCATCGACGGGTTAAATGACTAATTAAGCCCTATTTTCACTGCTCTGGGTATCACCGACTTCCAAAATTTGGTAAACCAGGCCATTGCTACTGAGGCAAAGATGAAAGCCTCAGAAAGATGCAAGAGCAAAGACTCCTGGAAAGACAAACGACCCAAGAACGATGACAAGCCACACTGGCAATCAAAGAAGTCCAAACATTCCAAAGGACACTCTTCAAACTATACCCCTAACCGAAGAGTAGTTACATACCGAAACCTCAAACGGTTGTAAAGACTTCAGCCCCTGTTGTTTCTGTTGATAGCACGGGGAATCGGGCTAAAGCTAATCAATGCCCTCTTTGCAAGTTCTGCCAGAAACATCATACTGGCCAATGTAGAGCTCAATAGAATCTATGCTACTCATGTGGAGCCTCTGATCATTATATCCGGGATTGTCCCCAGAATCCCAACAAGGCTTCGAATCAAACTTATGCAATTGCTAGCTCAGCTCCTCATAACCGAAACAAAGCACCCAGAAAAGCTTAGTCTAGGAATCAGGGGAAACAGAAGGGCCCCTAATCGAATGCTCAAACTCATCAGGAATCTCGAGCCCCTGCTCCTATGTACCACATTCGTGGTAAAGATGATGAAGAAGCTCTCGATGTTATCGCAGGTACCGTTGAGTTAAATTCCAGTCCTGCATATGCTTTAATTGATTCGGGGTCTACCCATTCATTTGTTTGTTCTTCCTTGGTCAACAAGTTAAAATTAAAACCCGAAACTATTGAATCAAATCTTGTAGTTTCGAATCCATTATGGGGAAAAACACCCATTAACTTGCGCCACAAGCAAGCTCCCTTGACCATTCAAAATGTCCCCTTTCCTATTGATCTTTATGTCTTGCCATTTTGTGAATTTGACTTGATATTGGGGTTAGATTGGTTAAGTGAACACGAGGCTTGGGTAGATTGCCAAAATCGGACATCTGGATCTCAAGATACGTCTATTTTAGCGAAGACAACGCATGCAGAAATTCCTATACGGGATTTTTGGATAATTACAAATTTTCAAGATTTTATTTGATTATTTGTAATTTAAATCAATATAGAATTCTGCAATATCTATTAGGATCAGATTTATTTAACTAGGATTTTATTTTTAGCATTTATTTATTATTAGAAGTTACTTATCTAATTAGGAGATTAGATTTTAGCATTTATTTATTGTATTTAATTCCTAAGTTTAGTAGGATTAAAACTTCTCCATGGCCTATATAAAGGGGACTTCACCCACATTGTTATCCAGATTTCATTGATTAATAAAAAGTTATCTTTGGAGATTTGGGTATTCTTTGAGTTTGCAAGTGTTCGGTAAACTTGTCTAGAAGCCATCTTCAACATAAGATCATCGAGTTCTTGTGAGGGAGATCATCTTCAGACTCTTGCTTGCCTAGGTAATTGCATCTAGGAGGGTGGGTTAGAGCCGCTTGAGGTTGCTTGCTTAAATAATTGAGTCTAAGAGGGTGCCGAGGATAAAACAAAATCAACAATTCGCAAGCCATCTTCATCTTCAACCTTCACACCATCTTCCATAATTCCATAAACAAAGCTGGAATTTCCAGATTTGTTTTACCTATCTTCTTCTTAATCTTTTTTCATCTTTTTATTTAGATTCTTATTTATTATCATCTAATCATTCACTTGTCTTTCTTTCTTTAATTTTCCAGCCTCGAATCTGAAATTTTCAAGAAAAGCCCTTCTATTTTCTCTTGAATTTTCAGATCTGTCCAAACTTTCTTGATTTGAGTCTAGAGCTCCTAGTTCTTGCTACAACTTGATTGAAGGCTTCCAAATCCAAGGTTGCGCTACTCTATCATTTGATATCAGATTTGGGACGATTCTTGGCAAGAATTTTGGCGTTTTTGGAAAAAAAACTCAAAAATTAGGGAAAATTCGTCAAAACCAAACGAGTGAATTTTGAGCTAAAAATTTCCAGATCAGATCTAAACCATTGGAGGAGTCACCATGATACATGCATGAGCGGGGTCAAATTACTAATATTGGACAAGAAGCTGAATTTGTTCAATGCAAACAATAAAAGCCAAAATAGTGCACGCATAGGAGGTCAAAAACGATGCATCTTGGACAAGAAATTGAATCTATTTGTAAAGTCTGGAAAGTCAGCCAACTTGCGACGAGTTTTTGGATGAGATCTAGGCATTTCTGAGTCAAGTTGTCTTCTAACAAATTGTCCGTCATTCAGTTACCTTTCCAAAGCATCTTGAAACGCATCAATCGGACATCAGGAACTCAAGATACGTCCAATTTACTGAAGACTGTGCATGCAGAAAACTGGATACGGGATTATTACGGGATTTTGTAAAATTCAGCCCAAAAGCTTAAATATAAGGCTTTGGACGAATTAAACTTAGCCCAATGTATTTATTATCATTTAAATTGATGTCTTTAGGGTTTTATATACTTTAGGAACCAGCCACCCAACCCTTATTAGCTTATAACTTGCCTTATCACCCTATTCCTTGCCACACAAGCACAAGGAGTTTAAAGGCTGTTATTTTTTTATTATTTTTAATTAGATTAGGTTTTCCTTGTTTTAGTAGAAGTTAAATTACTTTGTCTATTCTTCACCTGTAAAAGGATGAAGCCTCCATCATTGTAAGACAAATTTTCTTTGATTTATGAAATATTTAGTGAGTTTGTTTTTGCAAGTGCTGATTACTTGTGCCTTCGAAGTCTTCTTCAACATAAGTTCAACGAGTTCTTGTGAGGGAGATCATCTTCACACTCTTGCTTGCCTAGATAATCGCGTCTAGGAGGGTGGGTTAGAGCCGCTTGAGGTTGCTTGCTTAGATAATTGAGTCTAAGAGGGTTCCGAGGACAAAACAACATCAACAATTCACAAGCCATCTTCATCTTCAACCTTCACACCATCTTCCATAATTCCATAAACAAAGCTGGAATTTTCAGATTTGTTTTACCTATCTTCTTCTTAATCTTTTCTCATCTTTTTACTTATATTCTTATTTCTTATCACATAATTCTTCATCTCGTCTTTCTTTCTTTAAATTTCCAGCCTTGAATCTGAAAAATTCAAGAAAATCCCTTCTCTTTTCTCTTGAATTTTCAGATCTGCCCAAACTTCCTTGATTGAGTCTAGAGCTCCTAGTTCTTGCAACAACAACTTGATTGAAGGCTTCCAAATCCAAGATTGCGCTACTCTATCACACCACACAAAATTTTAGAATTTTTGGACTTCGGGAACATCTCGAACAAAGTGGATAAAGTTTCAGCAAAATTAGGTTTCCCCCTACTTTAACCCTATTTTCATTATTTTTTCTTCAATTTTCGTTATTTTCAGTTTATTTACCTTGTAAAAAGAAAAAAAAAAGAGAAAAAAGAAAAGAAAGTAAAGTGAGAAAGCTCATACCTAGCCATCAACCACCACAAGCATCACATAGTGGATTCAACATTGGATTTCTTCCTTCAAGTTGTTTCTGGGTTTTTGGGTTATCATCTTTCTCTACTATTTTTTTCTACTCTTAGTTTCTTAAGTTCCTTTGTTTTGCTTTTTCTTTCTTCTATTACGCAATTTAACACCTTCTCTTTTCTGGTGTGAGTAGGACAACAAAGTTGCATTATAATCCTTCTTTCTTGCAACTATATTCAATTGGTGTCAAGCCTTTCATTGGACTCCTAGTACAATTAGGACTCATTGTTAGGATTAAACTTCGATTGTAACTTGTTGACTTGTGGCCGGAAGGTCTTTAAAGAGCACGAGATCGGTTTACTTGCCTCGCTAAATATTTATTCTTGGAGTGTTTAGTGAGATTTCTAGTTTTCTTTTGCTTTTTACCTTTTAAATCAGAGTGTTTCAGGATGTCAGAAACGAGTAACGACGAAGAACCACATGAGGTGACTCTTCAAGAAGTTTCGAATATTCTCAATAAACTTGAACGGACTGTAACCTCATTGGCAACCAAGCTTGAGCACACTGATACAGTCGTGACCGCAATCACTCAAACCATTGGGAGATTAGAAACCACTGCTATCGCAAGCGATACTGAGGAGCCTAAGCATCCAAATCTTGTTCCCATTCAGAATAGACGCCAAAACCCCTTACATAGGCACAATCATCACATAGAACTGAGACGAGCAACAAACACCTTAGCCAAGCCAAAGATCATTGTACCACATTTTCAAGGAAGGTATGACCCTGATGCTTATTGTGACTGGGATAATCGAGTTGATCTTCTATTCGATCATTATCAATGTCCCGAGGAGGATCAAGTTCCAATGTTGACTCTCAAATTCACTGAATATGCATCCATTTGGTGGTCCCAATTGGTCCGCAATCGGCGTCTCAATAGAGAAGCCAAGATAACCTCATGGGAGAACTTAAAAAAGTCATGCGAGAACGATTTGTTCCCCCATTATATCAACGAGAGATCAAACAAAAGTTACAAAGGATCTGACAAGTCTGCAAAACTGTTGATGAGTATCTCAAGGAAATGGAATCATTGATGCAAAAAGCTGACATACAAGAGGATGAAGAGGATCGGACTCAATGACAACATTCTTGAGGTACTTGAACTCAAAACCTACTACACCCTTCAAGAGGCATTCCAGTTCGCCACAACAATCGAAAAGCGCATCAAAGATCGACAACGATATCGACAGAAGAATTATCACTATGATAGAGCTACCACTCAACCTTTATCTCATTCTAATTCTTCTAAACCTTTGCTCGACTCAAGTAGACCAAAGCAGAAAATTGAAACATCCAAGTCACTGGACAAAACCAAGACAAAAATCCCCATGTTGTCGGAAAACACACAAACACTCAAACAAGAGGATAGTGATAATGAACACATTAGACGAGATGACAATGTTTTTAATCCCTCATGTGAAGTAGTAGGTCCACTTGCTATACTCTCATCACCTCCCCACAAAGAAAGTAAGTGTAATTCTAACCCTTCATTTGATTCTTGTCCTATCATTCCGTTAGAAACACTTTCTCCTCTACAGAAATTGTACATTGATGATAATTTTTGTGAGAGGGTATTGGGATGTGAGATACAAAAGACTGAGAGTAAAGAGGCCGAGAGTGAAAAAAGTCAAATTAATGGCCCAAATTTGGTGAGTGAAAATACATATGAGGTAAAAGTCACACAAAGCCCAAAAGAAAAAGAACACAACGAGTGATTTTGTTTTGACTAATCATTACAAATGTTCGAGTAGTGTTGTCTTATTTTTTCACGATTTTGTTGAACCATTGAGAGGAGCTCAATTATATCACTCCACATACAACAAAGAAGTCTTTTCAATTGAAGTTGATGATTGTTCTCTCATTGCCGATTTAGATTCGAGGACGAATCCTTTTGAGGAGTGGGGGAATGATACTTGCATGAGCGGGGTCAAATTACTAATATTGGACAATAAGCTGAATTTTTTCGATGCAAACAATACAAGCCAAAACAATGCACGCATATGAGGTCAAAAACGATGCATCTTGGACAAGAAACTGAATCTGTTTGTGAAGTCTAGAAAGTCAGCTAACTTGCGACGAATTTTTGGATGAGATCCAGGCATTTATGGGTCAACATGTCTTCTTAAAACTTGTCCGGATGCAAATTATCTTTCCAACGCATCTTGAAACGCCTCAATCGGACATCTGGATCTCAAGATACGTCTATTTTAGCGAAGACAGCGCATGCAGAAATTCCTATACGGGATTAATACGGGATTTTTGGATAATTACGAATTTTCAAGATTTTATTTGATTATTTGTAATTTAAATCAATATAGAATTCTGCAATATTTATTAGGATCAGATTTATTTAACTAGGATTTTATTTTTAGCATTTATTTATTATTAGAAGTTACTTATCTAATTAGGAGATTAGATTTTAGTATTTATTTATTGTATTTAATTCCTAAGTTTAGTAGGATTAAAACTTCTCCATGGCCTATATAAAGGAGACTTCACCCACATTGTAATCCAGATTTCATTGATTAATAAAAAGTTATCTTTGGAGATTTTGGTATTCTTTGAGTTTGCAAGTGTTCGGTAAACTTGTCTAGAAGCCATCTTCAACATAAGATCATCGAGTTCTTGTGAGGGAGATCATCTTCACACTCTTGCTTGCCTAGGTAATTGCATCTAGGAGGGTGGGTTAGAGCCGCTTGAGGTTGCTTGCTTAGATAATTGAGTCTAAGAGGGTGCCGAGGATAAAACAAAATCTACAATTCGCAAGCCATCTTCATCTTCAACCTTCACACCGTCTTCTATAATTCCATAAACAAAGCTGGAATTTCCAGATTTGTTTTACCTATCTTCTTCTTAATCTTTTTTCATCTTTTTATTTAGATTCTTATTTATTATCATCTAATCCTTCACTTGTCGTCTTTCTTTCTTTAATTTTCCAGCCTCGAATCTGAAATTTTCAAGAAAAGCCCTTCTATTTTCTCTTGAATTTTCAGATCTGCCCATACTTTCTTGATTGAGTCTATAGCTCCTAGTTCTTGCTACAACTTGATTGAAGGCTTCCAAATCCAAGATTGCGCTACTCTATCAATGGCACATGTCAAGTTGAAAGAATTAAAGAAGCAACTTTAGGAGTTGCAAGATAAAGGCTTCATACGGCCTAGCACTTCTCCATGGGGTGCTCCAGTTCTGTTTGTAGAGAAGAAAGATGGGACTATGCGGCTTTGTATTGACTATCGTCAGTTAAACAAGCTCACTATCAAGAACCAGTATCCCCTGTCCAGAATTGAAGATCTTTTTGACCAACTTAGGGATGCTTCCGTATTTTCTAAGATCGACCTTCGATCGGGGTACTATCAAATGAAAGTGAAAGAACAAGACGTGCCTAAGACAGCCTTTCGTACTCAATATGGCCGCTTCGAATTCCTCATAATGCCATTCGGGTTAATGAATGTTCCGGCTACTTTCATGGATGTCATGAATCGGGTATTCACGCCCTATCTCGACAAATTCGTAGTTGTCTTCATCGATGACATCTTGGTGTACTCTTGGAATAAGGAGGAACATGCTAAACACATCCGAATTGTCTTGCAAATACTCTTAGAACATCAATTGTATGCCAAATTCTCCAAATGTGAATTCTGGTTACCATAAGTTTCTTTCCTCGGCCACGTTATCTCGTCTGAAGGAATCAAAGTCGATCCAAGCAAGATTCAGTCTATTCTAAATTGGAGACCTCCAAAGAATGTAAGTGAGGTCCGAAGCTTTCTCAGTTTAGCAGGGTATTACAAAAAGGTTGTTAAGGGCTTTTCCTCCATTGCCGCAAGCCTTACTAAGCTTACCCGCAAAGATACGCCTTTCGTTTGGTTGGAAAACCAACAACGAATCTTTGATCAACTTAAGCAAGCTCTGACTCATGTCCCGGTACTCATCCAACCAAAATCGGGCAAAGAATTCACTGTTTACAGAGATGCTTCACATCTAGGACTCAGTTGTGTCCGGATGCAAGATGGGAACGTAATTGCTTACGCTTCAAGGCAACTGAAGCCACATGAGTCTAATTATCCAACTCACGATCTGGAATTAGAAGCTATCGTATTTGCTCTCAAGATATGGATTGTGCCTAAAATACATGTAACCATTGAAACTGAGTCTTTCTTAACTTGTAAAAAAGCATTCGAATAATGCCTTGTTCTTCAAGAAACAATTAGAACAGTGCCTTGATTACAAGAAATCTATTGAAAAACATTCTAATGACCTTGTTAATTCTTTCGTAGCTACTACGGCTATCAATGCTCATTTTTGACTATCTAAGGGCTGGAAATTCTTGTCTGAACTTCAAGTTCAATCCAATCTAGTCTCGAGGATCAAAGAACTTCAACAAGTTGATCCAGATCTTCCGAAGATCACGTCTAAGCTCACTTCTGAGTCTAGTTCTGACTTCTCCCTCAAGTCAAATGGACTCCTCTATTTCAAAGATAGAGTCTGTGTTCTGATACATGCATGAGCGGGGTTAAATTACTCATATTGGACAAGAAGCTGAATTTGTTCGATGCAAACAATATTGGCCAAAACAATGCATGCATAGGAGGTCAAAAACGATGCATCTTGGAGGAAACTGTGAAGTCTTGTAACAAGAAAAACAATTGGCCAAAACAATGCATGAAAGTCAGGTCAAAAAAGATCCAGAATTTATGGGTCAACTCCGGCTGCAAATTAGCTAACCAGCACATCTTGAAACGCCTCAATCGGACATCTGATCTCAAGATACGCCATTTTAGCGGTCAACTGCGGCTGCAAATTAGCTTTCCACGATTTTTGGATAATTACGAATTTTCAAGATTTTATTTGATTATTTGTAATTTAAATCAATATAGGATTCTGCAATATCTATTAGGATTGGATTTATTTGACTAGGATTTTTTTTTAGCATTTATTTATTATTAGAAGTTACTTATCTAATTAGGAGATTAGATTTTAGCATTTATTTATTGTATTTAATTCCTAAGTTTAGTAGGATTTAAACTTTTCCATGGCCTTATAAAGGATTACCCACATTGTAATTTAGATTTCATTGATTAGTAAAAAGTTCATTTGGAAATTTTAGTATTCTTTGAATTTGCAAGTGTTAAACTTGTCTAGAAGCCATCTTCAATCTTAAGATCATCGAAGTTCTTGTAAAGGATCATCTTCACACACTCTTGCTTGCCTAGGTAATTTCATCTAGATTAGTGGGTTAGAGCCTCTTTGAGGTTTTAGTATTCTTAGATAATTGCGTCTAGGAGGGTGCCGAGGACAAAACAACAACTATCAATTCATCACGCCATCTCCGTTCTTGTGATTCAAGCTTCTTCCATTGACGCCACTTGCCATAAGCAAATCTGAATTTTTAGATTTGTTCTTTATTTTGGTTTATTTTATTTTTTCTTTTATTCGAATTTGCACTACTCTATCATTTGGTATCAGATTTGGGACGATCTTGACAAAATTCAACATTTTGGCACGCCATCTCCGAAATTCAGGAATTTTTTCTTTTGAAAATTTCAGACAAATCTACACCCTTTGCGTGAAAAACTAAAATTTTCCAGATTTGGAAATATTTTGGATTTATTTTATTTTTCTTTTATTGGTTTGATTTCAAAATTTTTGACATCGGGAACACCTCGAACGAAGTAGATTTTGTTGCTGCAAAATTCTAGGGTTTTTGTTTTTCTAATTTTCTTTCATTCTTAGCCATTAGTTTTCGGAGCCAAGTTTTAGCTTTTATTGCTTTGATTACACATCTTCTAACACCTTCTTTGTTTTCAGCCTTGTGTTAGTAGGACTAAAAGTTGCATACTCTTCTTTTCTCCTTGCAACTATAATTCTATTGGTGTCTAACCTTTTTTTGGATTCTTAAAGCAATTAGGATGTTTTATTTCTTTTCAACACTTTCTTTGGATTATACCAATAAATATTTTTATTCACTTGTAAGATACAAGGTAATCTTATAGTTGGTTTAATTATAGATTAGTGAGTAGCTCTTTGTTGATGTAAACTTGATCTACCATTGTTGATGCAACACCCTAAAGAACACCCTAAGCTATTGTGATGATGTATGGTGTGACGTGGTTCCTATGGAAGTCACCCACTTGCTATTAGGAAGACCTTGGAAATGATCGAGGCGCTGTCCATCGAATCAATACAAATGGATACTGGTTGTGCACCAAGGCCAGAAGCTCCCATTTTCTACAATAGAGCCGGAAAAAGTAGATGAAGAAATAGCAAAAGCAAAAAAAAACAAAACGAAAAAGATTGGAAGCGCAAAAGGCTGAATCAATTGACCACACAAAGGCAACCAACCACGAAGACATCCTAAAACCAGAAGGTACACATGATTCTCTTTTCAGATTTCTACTTCTAGCATTTGTGCAAATGTTGATATTGGAGAAGAACCATCTCCGTGTAAAATAGTATGCACAAATCAGAGTAAATATACTCATCGATCAAGTAATAGAGCGATAAGTAGAGTGTTAAACCCACAAGGATTGGAGTGATAAACTCAAAGTGATCGCACTTAAGAGTTAATGAAATAATAATGGTGTGATAAAGATTATAAACTAAATACGATAACAAATAAAAGTAAATTGAAGCAATGATCAAGAACAAGCAGATGCTGTAGCAAAGATTCTAATGGGGATGGATGTTGGGTTTATTGTCTAAGAATTATGCTAATTACTATTTGAATGCTATAGAAATGAGACAATGCTTATCTATTTGATAGGGTTTTCTAATAAACTCTTAAACTATGTCTAACAAGAAGCTAATAACAGGATGCTATGGTAATACATGTCTACGTAAAACCTAACAACTTATTATCTATTCAAGTTCCCTATTCTCTTTGGAAATTTTAGTATTCTTTGAATTTGCAAGTGTTCGCTAAACTTGTCTAGAAGCCATCTTCAACATAAGATCATCGAGTTCTTGTGAGGGAGATCATCTTCACACTCTTGCTTGCCTAGGTAATTGCATCTAGGAGGGTGGGTTAGAGCCACTTGAGGTTGCTTGCTTAGATAATTGCGTCTAAGAGGGTGCCGAGGACAAAACAACAACTATCAATTCATCACGCCATCTTCACATATTCAAGCTTCCTCCATTGACGCCACCACCATAAACAAATCTGAATTTTTAGATTTGTTCTTTATTTTGATTTGTTTTGTTTTTCTCTTTATTCGAATTTGCGCTACTCTATCATGTTCCCAACAACGAACAATTGAAGTGGGAAATGTTGCAAGAAGCACATCAAAGTTCTTTCTCGATCCAGCCTAGACCGGTTAAGATGTATAAGGACCTAAAGCCACTATACTGGTGGCCAGGCATGAAATCTGCAATCACGGACTTCGTATCCAAGTGCTTAACTTGTCAAAAAGTCAAAGCCGAACATCAAGTCCCTACTAGACTGCTCCAACCTATTGAACTTCCCCAGTGGAAGTGGGATCAAATTACTATGGACTTTGTCACCGATCTTCCTTCTACTCCAAGAAAGAATGATGTTGTATGGGTAATTGTTGATAGATTCACTAAATCTACTCACTTCATCCTTGTTCGTATGAACATGAGCTTAGAAACCCTTTTCGAGCTGTACATCCATGATGTGATTCGGTTACACTGTGTACCTACAGCAATCATCTCCGATCATGACCCTCGATTCACTTATCGATTTTGGAATTCACTTCAAAAAGCTCTAGAGCTAAAGTACATCTTAGTACAGCCTTTCATCCTCAATCGGATGGCCAATATGAAAGAATCATTCAAGTGTTAGAAGATATGCTTAGAGCCTGTGTTGTCGACTTCGGGAAGAATTGGGAGAAATCCCTACCTCTTGTAGAGTTTGCCTACAACAATAGCTATCAATCTTCTATTCAAATGGCACCATTTGAAGCTCTATATGGTAGAAGATGTAGAACTCTCTATGCTGGACCGAATTGGGAGAGAACAAGATTCTAGGACCTCAATTGCTTCGGGAAACCGAAGAACAAATCAAGATCATTCATGATCGATTGAAGGCAGCTTTTGATAGACATAAATTGTATGCTGACTTAAAAAGGAGAGACATCCAGTATGCTATTGGAGACAAAGTATTCCTAAAGGTCTCACCTTGGAAGAAACTGCTCAGATTTGGAAGAAAAGGGAAGCTTAGTCCCTGATACATTGGACCACTTGAAGTTATTGAAACAATTGGTCCAGTGGCTTATCGACTATCTCTTCCTAGAGAGTTCGATAGAATACACAATGTCTTCCATGTTTCAATGCTCAGAAGGTGTCAATCTGATCCTTCACACATCCTTGAGCCCGAAGAAATAGAACTGAATCCCGATTTGTCCTACGAAGAAGAACATATTCAGATTCTTGACCAAGAAGTAAGGAACTTCAGAATAAGATTGTTCCCCTTGTTAAGATCCTATGGAGAAAACATAAGGTGGAAGAAGCTACATGGGAATCTGAAGAAGTCATGAGGAAACAGTATCCTCACCTATTTGATCAGGTAAATTCAAGGATGAATTTAATTTAAGGGAGGAGGAGAATTGTAACACCCCAAAATAGGGCTTAGAATGTTACCACTATTTAGAATTCCTAAATAGTTAAATCATCTTGATTTAAGTAAAGTCAATTAAGGGTTGAATTGAATAATTAACAAATATGAATGCCAAATTAAAGGACTTAAATAGAAGAATGAATGAAATAAGTGATCAATTTAATGTGACTAAATGAATTAAAGGAGAGAAATTAGAGAGGGTTTCTTGTGAGAGAAAGCTTGAATCTATGGTGTTAAAGTTGAAATTGAGCTAAATTCAACTTGGTGGCAGCATTACTAAGGTAAATTCATGCTGTCCAAACTGATTCATGCTTGAAATTCTGATTTAGATGATGTATTGTAATACCCTAAATTATACCCTAGAAGTATTAAAGCCTTGATACTTAATTTGGTAAATCAATTTAGACATAATCCTAAGTTAACTAAGGTAGCTAGTGACTTAAATAAGAAGGGAATGGAAACTAGTGGTTCAATTAAGATGACTAAAGTGAATGAAATAATAAGTACAAGGTAATGCATGTAAAATTCTAGATAATTTAACACCTTGCCACATGTTAGATTATTAGAGATAACATGTATCTCTTAAAATTGCCACTCGGCAAGCTTGAATCCCAAAGATGACAACTTGTTGTCATCTTCTTCATTTATCCTTCACCATTGTTACCCGAACTCAAGAGAAATAGAGAGAGAAAGAGAGAAATTTTAGAGAGAGGGGAAGAGAATTCAGCTATGAAATTGATAAGTCAAGCTTGGAGTAATCTTGATAGGATCCTTGATAGCAATGTAAGCTCTTCTCTCACCATTTCGTTCGAATAGCTAGATTAAGATTCAATCTGAAATTGTTGATATTGTAATGGTATTAAAGGAGCTTTCGAAAGAACATGCATCTAGATTCATTATTTTTAACTTGAATACTAATGAATTGGATTAGTTCTTACCTGGAAATAATGCTTAGGATGCTGGAAATTGAATTAATAGTGAAACTAGTCACCTAGATGATGTAATTGGCTAATAGGGACTGCTTTGAATGAATTAAGGAATTCGGGATTGAATTGGATAAAATTAAGAGCTGGTAATGTTAGCGAAAAACAGGGGAAGACCTAGAATAAATTTTCAATAAGTTGTATGGCTCAATTAGTAAAGAATTGATAGCTTTTAAGTGATGAATTGGCATGATAGTGAAATCTGGACTAATCTGTAAAATTGGTTAAATTATGGACTGAATTGGACTATTTAGGGACCTATCCTAACTTGAAAGAACAGGGAAGGGTTAGATTGAATGACTGGATAAACGAATTGTAGCTAAAATTGACTGTCTAAATATATAAATGGGCAGATTATTGAATAGGGGACTGTTCTGGAAAATCTGTAAATTTAAGGACTTAGATAAACAAATTAAGGACTAAGATGGACTTCAAAAGTCAGGGGAAAAAACAGGGGAAACTAAGGTAAAAAGATAATGAATTGAACCTGTATGAATCATAGGTTAAATAGCTCACTAAAGTGGACCTAGATACAATCTGGCAGTTTCAAAACTGTAAAATTGACCCAACTTTAACTAATAAACTGTATTGATCTAGAAAGGATAAAAATATGAGCCATACATGGATGAATAGGTAATTAAATTAGCTTTTTAACGGTATAAATTAATCAAAATTCCGACGTATAGATTAAAAGATATAAACAGATTTGTTACTTGTAACAAATCAAGTGTTTGAATGCTTGTGTGAATTGAGTTTGGTATGGTTCTAATGCATGATTGTGTTATGTGAATGCTAGATTAAGATAATGGTGGAATGAATGGATAGGGATCGGGATGTAAACGAGGAATTGGTTATCCCGTAACTTCGGGATACAAGGTAAGTGTAGCTTTACTTAGGGTTAGGACTTAGGTCCTAACCAACTGCAATTGGTTACATAGCTGATATGGAATTGACATGAAATGAACCTAATTTCTATTTGGTAAATGTATAAGGGAAGGATGCTTAATTGGAAACTTGATGGTGGTTACATGTATGCTTGCTTTCTTGATAATCAATCGAATTGTAGTGGAATGTACTTGCTTGGATTGTCTTGTTTGAGATTTGATATGTATAGTCATGTGTGATTGAGTTGTTGCTGCCTTGGGTGTAAATTGACACTTGTTTGTGTGTGATAACTATTCGAATAATACTACACTATAATGAACTTGTTTTCTAAGAGATAAACACTTGATTGATGGTTTAATTGGTATTGCTTAATGCTTGAATCTTTGAATGCTTGATTGATGATGGTTCAAATGACTTATTTGAAACTAGCATGCGTCCTTAAATTTACAATATGGAAGCATAAAATGTAAGAAACAACTAGAAGTTTTAAAGATAAGACTTCTTATGCCATAAGATACTTCCCTAATGAAGATTAAAGATTTAAAAGGTTTAGGTTGCCTACAATGGAACTCCTTGGATCAATGCATTATGCATGGTATACTTGGGACTACGGTCCATGAGCCACAGCTAGGGGGGGACGCCACATTACATGTAATAAGTTTTTGGCGACAGTTGGAGGTAACGGGGAGTTGTAGAGGTGACGACGGTTGGTTGGATAGTGAGAAGTTTAGGAGATCTCTTGGACCTCTATGGTCAAACACAGACCAATGTCATTCATGACTAATTGTGATCCAAGGCGAACTTGTTAAAAAGTGATGAACCTTATTGAGAAATTGAATAAGCAATTCAAGAGAGAATCTCGAACACATGAATTATATCTTGAAAATACATAAATGATCCGACAAGAAATCTTGAATACTTAAATCACTTGACTTGAATCCTTGAAATAACCAAATTGGTTGACATGTAATGTTTAATTCTTAACACGAAGTTCTCGAAATGATAATTGCTTCTGCTTAGACCATATATTGTATGATTCACTACTTGAAATGGCTTGTGTGTGAAGAAATCCCTAAAATATACCTCTTGATAATGAGTTTATAATCAATGAACTTATAAGAATGGAATGATGATCTTAATGGTTAAGCTTGCTTGGACCTTAATAGATAAAATATAGAGAAATACTTCCTATTAGAATGAAGCTTGATTGACCCTTGTGATTGTGTTGCTTACTTGGTTTGTATAAGTAGATCCTTGAAATGATTTGCTTGCTCTTGTTCGAATTGGGATGCTTGTTGCTAGATTGGATGTTGGTGATACTAGGCTACTGAGTGCTAGTGTTAAGAGTTTAAAATACTTGGACTAAATTAAAAAGAATTAGATATAAAATGGGATTAAACAAGATAAGTTACCTTGGTGTCATGCGAATGAGACTAGGAGTCCTGGACCAATTGTCTACTTCTACTTAAATGGTAGGGTCCTAAAATGAATTAGAAGCCTAGATTTAAATAAGGGACTATTCATGTTAGTTTAATGGATTTAATTGAACCATAACTACATGTACTTGAATTAAAGTAAGACTAGTTAATGGACTGCTCAATGTAATGGATTAAATTGTAATTAGTAGGAAACGTTAATCAAATGGATTAATTTGAACATACTAAAATTTTAATGCCCTGTTTTAATCATAATAATAGGTAAATTGGAATGAACCTAAATTATTTTCAGGAAAAACGTAATACATGTTGAACAATAATGTTAGAAACATGGTAATTGCCCTATCTTTGAACTAAAAACTGTAATGAAACTAAAATTAAGTCTAGGGTTAAATAAATCTGAAATTCCCAGGAAATTCTGTTTTAAGTGACTGGGCAGCAACAGCAGTATTGGTGTCTTAGAAAGTTTGTGAACTGTTTTGAAAACAGTTTTGGGACAGTGGTTACAAATTGAATGAAAGTGTGCTCTTTATCTTGTTAATGAAATGGCTAATCAATGGGATTAAATGATGAAAATGAATGATTGTTTATCCCTTGAGAAATAAGATACATGAAAATGATTCTTCCTCTGGTTAGAATGGAAATGATTGTATGCATGCTTGATTGGCCTTGTTCTTGTATGAGTTGTTTCTTGATTGATTCATGGTGGTAATCTATGAATTGAGTTGCTTGATTGAATAACATGAATGCTTAATTATGCTTGGATAAAACTAGCTAAACCTTTTAAGATTGTCTAAAGCCTAGATAGGTGTTTCTTGAAATAAAGAACACATAACTTGACAAATTGATAACTTGAAAATCTTGCTAGACTTTAGACGCTACCTCACTAAGTACATTATGTACTTACGACTCTTGTTTGCATTCTTCCCAAACCTCAAGTAAAACCATCCCGATCATTACCTTGACATCGTAGTTAGCTTCCTAGATTTGAAGCAAGGCATACAAGACATGAAATATAACTTTGTATTTACCTTGATGTACTCCTAGATGGTGGCATACTAGAATTGTGTATAAATCATATATAAGTCATGCATTTGGATTGTATATAAATCTTGAGTAAATGGTTTGTAAAGCTTAAATGGTATTTGTTGGAATGTATATAAGCATATTTGGATATGATCATGTAAACACTATGGTTGTGTATAAGGAAAGAATGAACATGAACTTGTCTAGCTAAGGTATTCAAATTAGTATATATGACCTAGTGAAATGAATGTGTTAAAAACGAACCTATAATTGTCTAGTGAATAATACCCCATTCAAATGGAATTTGAATGTTTAAGTTAGTTCTTGACTCATTACATGTCTTGAAGTCTAGACTAAGCTAATGGATAGATGATGTTAATTCAATGAATCTAATTGGTATGAATGTTGCGCATATAGGTAAGATTAGATTGAGAACTTGATTCTAGATAACGAATGAAATAGAATGTTAATAGGTAAAGAATGAAACTAGCTAAATGGATGAATTAATTAACGGGTAGTGTTCGAATAGTGGATAATTCCTTAAGTAAATAAGTGAGTTTGATTCTAGTGGTTGAATGAACTAAATTGCCTATAGGTAATATATTAAGCTAAGTTAAATGGAAAAATTTTAATTGGCCCTGAATTTCACGATTGTCTCGTCTAGTTTTCTCGTCGTAATGCTCCTCGCTCCTAAACCGGGCACATCAAGAGACTAGACTAGTATAAGCTTATTTGCTGCATTCAAGTCATTCTATTTGAACTTATTGATTCTTCTGAATGTGTTCCAGGTTAGCTTGATACTAGTAGATTGAATCCGTGGAGTGAAGCAAGATCACAAGGATTTAAGTGTATGTTTTGTCTACTTTATTTGACTCCTAGGATGGTGCCACTTGTTTGACTAGTATGGCTGGTTTATGTCCTTGATATGTAATTATAGTGATGTTATGTTTTGTGGAGGCATGTATATATATGTATAAAACTACTTTTGGCCTTATTATGATGTAGTCGATGCCTGCATTTGTATGTAATGGTTGTGTGAATTTTGGTTGAATGGGTATAAGATTATCTTACTAACTTAAATTCTAAATTGTTAGGTCAAAGAAAATGAGACTTAAGTTACTATGGTTTACAATATGTGAAATTACTGAATGCTGGATTCTATTCAAATATACATACATATATGACTCCTTTAAAATAGAATGGTCTAATACAAATAAGAATAGCATATCTGGCCAAATAGTTGATCAACTCGGATAAAATTCCTTAATGTTATATGTTTCTTGAATCAACTGAATCAGGTATTATCATATAAAGTATCAATTCATGCCTTTTTGTATATGTTTTGTTTGGATTGGTTCGAAATGCATTTAGACTAGATGGTTATGGCATATTATGATAGTCTTACATGTTTGTTCGAATGCTCTAGGAAACTAAACATCTAGATTTTGATTGTTCGGTTCTAGATTGCTTGTTATCTTTTAACCTTTCAAACCTGGTTTACTACAAAACTAGGTAGGGGATGTTATTATAATTCTAGCATTTGATTAGCTCAATTCTAGGCACCAACTCACAATTTAGTCAATCTTTGCTATGCCAAATTCCCAAACAGATTCATTAATGGCTTCAATCGAACAGTTCTATAATATCTAATTCGATTCAAATACTTGATCTAATAAACTCCATTCTTGAAATTACAACATTCAAATCATTTCAAGGTTCTAAGTTTACACTACAACTACCAATGTTACCAACACATGTTTCAATCGATTTTGATTTCATCATTCCACAAAATTCTATCGACCAAAGCTCCTAGTTCATATAGTAATCTCGATTGAGAAAGAACCAAATCTAAACATCAATTATCGTGCCTAATTTCAAGAACAAAGATACAAGCATGAAGGAACTTACTTCCTTTGGCACAACAATAATCTCCCTTTTCTCCCAAATCTAATAATCTCATCATCTTTCATCATTCCAATGCAAGCTATGAAGATTTTCTCCCTTTTCTCTCAATTCTCTTTTTCGGCTTCCAAGGAGAATGAGAAAGATGATGAGATTATTTTTGTCCCACTTAGACTTAGATTAACTACAAGTGGCTTCTTCATAACACGGCCACATCATTATAAGCTCTTCTCAACTTATTTATTACCATGCAATACTAAGTTTTGTGAAGGTTCACTAAATAGTCACCTTAATTTAGCATTTCAATTTCGTATTCCTATTAAATCGACCACTCATAGAATTATCAATTAGTCACTTAAGTAAATTCCTTATCAATTAATAATGGTCACTTCACTCATCATATTTTAGGATGTTACAGTGCTAAAGAAGTTGAGTGTGATCTTTTGACCATTCATCTTGATAATAAACTCACCCTTTTCGCAATCAATCACTATGCCCTCGGTAGCAAGGAAGGGTCTCCGAGAATGATGGAAGCATTATCATCAGCCTCACAGTCAAGAATGATGAAATCTCCTAGAAAGACAAATCTATGAACATTTATGATGACATCTTCAATCTTGCCTTCAGGTCAGATTTGAGATCGATCGGCAAACTAAAGGATGACTAAGGTAGGTTTGGCCTTTCCCATACAAAGTTTCATAAAAAATGATTTCGACATCAGGTTCACACTTGCACTATGATCAGATAAAGCATGACAGAATAGTTGTGGCCTATGGAACATGGAATGGTGAAATTACCATGATCCTTCATCTTGGGTGGCAAATTACTCGGCATCAACACACACTCGCCTACTATCGCAATAGTTTCAACTTTGCCCACCATTCGTTTCTTAGTCACGATCTCCTTCAGAAACTTCACATAAATTGACATTTGATCAATGACCTCCAAGAATGGGACATCAAAATGCAACTGTTTGAGCATCTCCAGAAACTTCTAGAATTTAGCATATTGTTTATGAGCTTTCAATCGCTGTGCGAATGGTGGCGAGGGTCTAGGCTCATCGCATAGTGCCTTGGATGTTGTAGCATCCTTTTATTTGTTATCCTTGCCATCAAGTAGGAAGGTTTTTCCTTGTATCAAACAGAAGAAGTGCATCTTTGGGTGTCAGAGCATTGGCTGGTTCTTGGTTGGAGAGTAATCATTAAGGGAATCTCCCTCAAACTTGTGATCTTTGTTCAACTAGGTGTCACTGCGCAATGTGATAACATTGCACTGCTCCACACTGAAGGTCTTAGTGACTTTAGTATCACTAGGTAAACGACCTTGAGGTCTTGTATTTAAAATTTGAGCAATATGCCTAACTTGCGTTACCAAGGATGGTAAAGAAGTAGTGTGATTCTACAGGATGGATTGTTGGTTTTGTAACAAGGTAGCTTGCGTTGTGAGCATGTCTCCATGGTTCTTGAGGTTCGTTGAATTATCCTGCAAAATAACCCAGGCAATATCCATAAATCTTTGATAGGAAGTTTCAAAAGAGTTAGAATTAGAAACTCACTAGTTCTACCTTTCAGTGTGTTGTTGGAATCCAGGAGGTTATACTATAGCATTTTGTTTGGCTCTTGAATTTGCATTGTTGCCTCATTTTCAAAAATTTGGATGTTGTCGCCACTCGGGGTTGTAGGTGTTCGAGTAGGGATTATTGTTGCAGTTGCCATTCCCTACATAACATTCAAATTATTGTTGTTGGGGGCATCCACTCGACTGGTGTTCCCCATCACAATACTCATAAGTATACTGAACTATCTTTACATCTTGTGTGTTGGATACATGTTCTTGAGAATATTTGTGATGGTATAAAGTTAAGCTGCCACACTTTGGGATTCATCAAGTTGGATTTTTCCAAAAGCTCTTGGATCGGGACTCAACCTCGCCGTAGGGAATTGATAACTGGCAATCTAATTAATAATTTCAAAAGCATGTTCCAGAACTTTGTCTAGTAGGATACCATTGGCTAAAAATTCAATCATCATTCTTGTGGGAGCGTGAATCGAACTCGTGTGCAACATGTCTTTGTATCTATCATAGCATTCATACATGGATTCATCATCTCTTTCTCAAAATGCTATGATGTCATTTCACAATTGCTTGTTCATGTTCGATGGATTGTACATATGCAAAAAGTTTCTACACAGTTCCTTCTATGATGTAATAGATCATGAGGGTATGGTTTTCAACCTTGCTTGGGCATGATCTCGTAAGGAATTGGGAAACAATTCCTCGTTGCCTAAACAGTCGCATACTTCCAAGAAATCTTTAACGTGTTCTCTAGCATCTTGCCTTGCTCATCCACTCAATTGTCCAATGGAATTGAGCATGTTGAACATCACAGGCTTGAGCTCAAAGTGAGCTGCCTATATCTCTGGCACAACGATCGCTGGAGTTAGGTCATTAAGAACAGGTGCAAAGTTATCTCGAATGGTTCTCCTTGGATGAGTTGGTTGTTGAAGAACTTGTCATTCATTTTGTGCTCCATTAACGATCATGTCATCATTAATCACTCCATCCATTGGTGGATCGTTGTTGCCATTGTGATTTCCATTACGAACGATGTCTGCCATTATTCTGTGTTCCCATTGTCTAGAACAATAAAGTACCTCAATTTCAGGTACGACTGGATAAAGAGGTTCCTTTCGGTTTGTGCATCTGGTCATACACTAATAACACGCATGAAAAGAAAGACAAACACAAGAAAATAAAAAGTTATAACTAAAACACAAAATTGAAGTGCAATTACTAAGATATTATCAGTTGCCAATCCCCGGCAGCAACGCCGAAAACTTGATGCGTAAAAATAGTATGCAAAATTAAGAGCAAATATTTTCGTCTATCAAGTAATATAATGATAAGTAGAGTGTCGAACCCAAAGATATTGGAGTAACAAACTCAAAGCAATTACACTTAAGAGTTAGTTGAAATAGTATTGGTGTGATGAAGGTTTATTTAAACTAATTGCAAGAAAAAAAATTGTAGCAATGATCAAAAGACCAACATATGTTGTAGAAAATATTCAGATAATTTTGGATGATGGGTTTATTGCCTAAGAACTATGTCAATTACCATCTGAATTTTATAGCAGTTGACAATACATGTCTGCATAAACCAATTATATCATCATCTATTTGATAAGATTTTCTAATTAATTTCTAGATGCTCTCGATACCTAGATGTTGATAACAAGAATGATATGGAAATACATATGTTCATAAACCCTAACAACTTATTATCTATTCAAGTTCCCATTATTAGTCACTGAAATCCTAAACTTATGTCTAAGCCATATTCGACCTAAGTTGACAACTTAAGCTCAACTGTTCACATTTGTCTAACTTAATTATCTCGACCTAAGTTGACAGCTTAAGCTCAACTGTTCACATTTGTCTAACTTAATTATCTCGATATTAAGCATAAAATCCTAAAAGCAATAAACACAACATAAAGGTATTTAGCTCATGTCTGAGAAAATATCATCCATAATAAAAATAGTAAAGAACATGGTAGTTTATCAAGAAAGAGAAAGAAAATAAAGTGTCGCTCGATGTCTCCTCCAAGCTGTCTAACTATGTTATAGTGCTCCTCACTCCTCAAGCCTCTCTCGATAGCTCTCGTCATGTGGAGACTCCTCTAAACCTTTGACTATGGTGGTTCTCTGATAGTTTAAGACTAAGGGTTGTTGTATGTGATCAAGCTCTCCTTTGTTTGTAGCCTAAGTTCTCTCCATATAGGCGACAAACTAGGGATGAGAAACCTTAAAGTGCGCGAAACCTCCTTAATGAGGATCTTGCTTTCCACGATTAATCATTGAAGTACATATCAGAGAGGGGTCCACGTGTGATTGGTTTGTCAAGAGTTAAGACTCGCCTATAACTCTACTACTTTATTGGTTCGTCTTGAGAGGAATGCTACTCCAGTGCTCCAGCATTCCACTACTTCTCTGCTTCCTCTACAAACACCAATAAAAGCACTATGTTCCCCATGAAAAGCAGCAATATATAACAATTAAGCCCAAGCACCATAAATCCATGCAAACTACTCCTAAATGCAACTACATGCACATGAAAACATGCAATATGCCAAGTTAAAGAGTCCAAAATATAGGTTCTCAGCATAGACATCAGCGGTATGGGTACATTGTTACCCCGGTCTTCCATCTCTTGTTGTTCACGAAGTTTTCTTCTAACGGTCCTTTCAATTTCTAGGTTAAGATTGAGAATTTGTTCTGAAGAATTCCTGGTCATAACACACAGAAAATAAACAAAGAAAAAATAAAAACAAAAAGAAAGTAAGTTAGTAACAGCTACAAACTAAATAACAAAAGAATCCTACAAAAAAATAAACACGAAAAGAACGGCATCCCCGACAATGATGCCAAAACTTGATTGCGTGTATGATGACATGACGACTTTGCAAGCGTACACATGTCAATGAAGTATAGTTGATAGGTTAATCCTATCAGATATTGATCCCATGAGGATGAGACTCTAGTTGCTTACGTTGTCGATGCAATGATTCTGTAAGAAAACATAAATGTAAGTATAATTGTTGGTGCAATAAAATAATAAAGTGAAGATTTAATGATGAGTTGTGAAAGTAATAACAAAAAAGGTAAAGGAAGATAAGTAATGATAGAAATTGATCCCTTGGTATTTCTTGGCGGACTAACAGATTCGACGAGGTCAAAGCATTCAATGGTTTTACTACGATGAATATCAAGATTATCTTTCTCACTCTCCTCCTCATCTCCACTGAAGACTCATACATACACATTGAACGCACCTTCCAGCGACAAAAAATAATGTATGCACTTGAACATGTGAACCAAATTCCTCCGTGTTCCCACCCAACTTCCGTTGTGATTCTTGTTAACATGAACTATCACCAGACCTTCCAATGTTGGTGACAACATTCAACACTTCTGTACAAAATAGCATTCAAAATTAATAGCTTAAACAGGGAAGAAATATATATAATATTTTTGAAGTTCACAATTCAAAGGTACCCCGTACTCAAACAAAAGAAAACAATAAACCATCGTTTTAATTAAATACAAAAATAGTGAAGATAAATGGAAACCTCTCTTCCTGCCTATCTCAAAACATCTCCACAGAGTTTTCCCTTGCTTTAGCATCTAGCTCATCTCCTTTCGAGTCGTCATGCCTCGATCTACCTTGGTTCACCAGTTGGAATCTTACACCGCCATGGAAAAGCTTCAAAGAAAATAAAGAACGAAGGAAATGGGACGTTCAAATCATCCTCTCCTTTTCTCTCTCTTGGAAAATGTCCTTTTATAGGCCGATTGATACATGTACCACAAGGCAATTCCAAGGACAAGATGGAATTACTTTTCCACTTGGCCCAATAACCCGAGCCAAGTCTAAGCTAATCAAGGACAAGTTGAATTCGACCGTCCAAGTATTCGTGAGCCAAGGATTACAAGCTGCCATGAAGAAAGAAGAATTTCTTGAAGGAAGTCCGCACTTAACATCCTTCAAGAATAATTGGATCACAAAAACTCAACTTGCTGCACCTTTGGAGATGGATATCCATGAGCCTTTAGATGTCAATTAATTAGCCATTTTTATTGTAGTTAGACCCAGTACTTGTTACTATAAAAGATTGGGTCAGATTTTTATTTTTAGCCCAAATTAGGATTTACAAGTGTTTCTAGGCCTAGTTAGCTTTTTAAACATCACAGGCTTGAGCTCAAAGTGAGCTGCCTATATCTCTGGCACAACGATCGCTGGAGTTAGGTCATTAAGAACAGGTGCAAAGTTATCTCGAATGGTTCTCCTTGGATGAGTTGGTTGTTGAAGAACTTGTCATTCATTTTGTGCTCCATTAACGATCATGTCATCATTAATCACTCCATCCATTGGTGGATCGTTGTTGCCATTGTGATTTCCATTACGAACGATGTCTGCCATTATTCTGTGTTCCCATTGTCTAGAACAATAAAGTACCTCAATTTCAGGTACGACTGGATAAAGAGGTTCCTTTCGGTTTGTGCATCTGGTCATACACTAATAACACGCATGAAAAGAAAGACAAACACAAGAAAATAAAAAGTTATAACTAAAACACAAAATTGAAGTGCAATTACTAAGATATTATCAGTTGCCAATCCCCGGCAGCAACGCCGAAAACTTGATGCGTGTAAAATAGTATGCAAAATTAAGAGCAAATATTTTCGTCTATCAAGTAATATAATGATAAGTAGAGTGTCGAACCCAAAGATATTGGAGTAACAAACTCAAAGCAATTACACTTAAGAGTTAGTTGAAATAGTATTGGTGTGATGAAGGTTTATTTAAACTAATTGCAAGAAAAAAAATTGTAGCAATGATCAAAAGACCAACATATGTTGTAGAAAATATTCAGATAATTTTGGATGATGGGTTTATTGCCTAAGAACTATGTCAATTACCATCTGAATTTTATAGCAGTTGACAATAAATACATGTCTGCATAAACCAATTATATCATCATCTATTTGATAAGATTTTCTAATTAATTTCTAGATGCTCTCGATACCTAGATGTTGATAACAAGAATGATATGGAAATACATATGTTCATAAACCCTAACAACTTATTATCTATTCAAGTTCCCATTATTAGTCACTGAAATCCTAAACTTATGTCTAAGCCATATTCGACCTAAGTTGACAACTTAAGCTCAACTGTTCACATTTGTCTAACTTAATTATCTCGACCTAAGTTGACAGCTTAAGCTCAACTGTTCACATTTGTCTAACTTAATTATCTCGATATTAAGCATAAAATCCTAAAAGCAATAAACACAACATAAAGGTATTTAGCTCATGTCTGAGAAAATATCATCCATAATAAAAATAGTAAAGAACATGGTAGTTTATCAAGAAAGAGAAAGAAAATAAAGTGTCGTCGATGTCTCCTCCAAGCTGTCTAACTATGTTATAGTGCTCCTCACTCCTCAAGCCTCTCTCGATAGCTCTCGTCATGTGGAGACTCCTCTAAACCTTTGACTATGGTGGTTCTCTGATAGTTTAAGACTAAGGGTTGTTGTATGTGATCAAGCTCTCCTTTGTTTGTAGCCTAAGTTCTCTCCATATAGGCGACAAACTAGGGATGAGAAACCTTAAAGTCTTGCGAAACCTCCTTAATGAGGATCTTGCTTTCCACGATTAATCATTGAAGTACATATCAGAGAGGGGTCCACGTGTGATTGGTTTGTCAAGAGTTAAGACTCGCCTATAACTCTACTACTTTATTGGTTCGTCTTGAGAGGAATGCTACTCCAGTGCTCCAGCATTCCACTACTTCTCTGCTTCCTCTACAAACACCAATAAAAGCACTATGTTCCCCATGAAAAGCAGCAATATATAACAATTAAGCCCAAGCACCATAAATCCATGCAAACTACTCCTAAATGCAACTACATGCACATGAAAACATGCAATATGCCAAGTTAAAGAGTCCAAAATATAGGTTCTCAGCATAGACATCAGCGGTATGGGTACATTGTTACCCCGGTCTTCCATCTCTTGTTGTTCACGAAGTTTTCTTCTAACGGTCCTTTCAATTTCTAGGTTAAGATTGAGAATTTGTTCTGAAGAATTCCTGGTCATAACACACAGAAAATAAACAAAAAAAAATAAAAACAAAAAGAAAGTAAGTTAGTAACAGCTACAAACTAAATAACAAAAGAATCCTACAAAAAAATAAACACGAAAAGAACGGCATCCCCGACAATGATGCCAAAACTTGATTGCGTGTATGATGACATGACGACTTTGCAAGCGTACACATGTCAATGAAGTATAGTTGATAGGTTAATCCTATCAGATATTGATCCCATGAGGATGAGACTCTAGTTGCTTACGTTGTCGATGCAATGATTCTGTAAGAAAACATAAATGTAAGTATAATTGTTGGTGCAATAAAATAATAAAGTGAAGATTTAATGATGAGTTGTGAAAGTAATAACAAAAAAGGTAAAGGAAGATAAGTAATGATAGAAATTGATCCCTTGGTATTTCTTGGCGGACTAACAGATTCGACGAGGTCAAAGCATTCAATGGTTTTACTACGATGAATATCAAGATTATCTTTCTCACTCTCCTCCTCATCTCCACTGAAGACTCATACATACATACACATTGAACGCACCTTCCAGCGACAAAAAATAATGTATGCACTTGAACATGTGAACCAAATTCCTCCGTGTTCCCACCCAACTTCCGTTGTGATTCTTGTTAACATGAACTATCACCGCACCTTCCAATGTTGGTGACAACATTCAACACTTCTGTACAAAATAGCATTCAAAATTAATAGCTTAAACAGGGAAGAAATATATATAATATTTTTGAAGTTCACAATTCAAAGGTACCCCGTACTCAAACAAAAGAAAACAATAAACCATCGTTTTAATTAAATACAAAAAATAGTGAAGATAAATGGAAACCTCTCTTCCTGCCTATCTCAAAACATCTCCACAGAGTTTTCCCTTGCTTTAGCATCTAGCTCATCTCCTTTCGGAGTCGTCATGCCTCGATCTACCTTGGTTCACCAGTTGGAATCTTACACCGCCATGGAAAAGCTTCAAAGAAAATAAAGAACGAAGGAAATGGGACGTTCAAATCATCCTCTCCTTTTCTCTCTCTTGGAAAATGTCCTTTTATAGGCCGATTGATACATGTACCACAAGGCAATTCCAAGGACAAGATGGAATTACTTTTCCACTTGGCCCAATAACCCGAGCCAAGTCTAAGCTAATCAAGGACAAGTTGAATTCGACCGTCCAAGTATTCGTGAGCCAAGGATTACAAGCTGCCATGAAGAAAGAAGAATTTCTTGAAGGAAGTCCGCACTTAACATCCTTCAAGAATAATTGGATCACAAAAACTCAACTTGCTGCACCTTTGGAGATGGATATCCATGAGCCTTTAGATGTCAATTAATTAGCCATTTTTATTGTAGTTAGACCCAGTACTTGTTACTATAAAAGATTGGGTCAGATTTTTATTTTTAGCCCAAATTAGGATTTACAAGTGTTTCTAGGCCTAGTTAGCTTTTTAAACATCACAGGCTTGAGCTCAAAGTGAGCTGCCTATATCTCTGGCACAACGATCGCTGGAGTTAGGTCATTAAGAACAGGTGCAAAGTTATCTCGAATGGTTCTCCTTGGATGAGTTGGTTGTTGAAGAACTTGTCATTCATTTTGTGCTCCATTAACGATCATGTCATCATTAATCACTCCATCCATTGGTGGATCGTTGTTGCCATTGTGATTTCCATTACGAACGATGTCTGCCATTATTCTGTGTTCCCATTGTCTAGAACAATAAAGTACCTCAATTTCAGGTACGACTGGATAAAGAGGTTCCTTTCGGTTTGTGCATCTGGTCATACACTAATAACACGCATGAAAAGAAAGACAAACACAAGAAAATAAAAAGTTATAACTAAAACACAAAATTGAAGTGCAATTACTAAGATATTATCAGTTGCCAATCCCCGGCAGCAACGCCGAAAACTTGATGCGTGTAAAATAGTATGCAAAATTAAGAGCAAATATTTTCGTCTATCAAGTAATATAATGATAAGTAGAGTGTCGAACCCAAAGATATTGGAGTAACAAACTCAAAGCAATTACACTTAAGAGTTAGTTGAAATAGTATTGGTGTGATGAAGGTTTATTTAAACTAATTGCAAGAAAAAAAATTGTAGCAATGATCAAAAGACCAACATATGTTGTAGAAAATATTCAGATAATTTTGGATGATGGGTTTATTGCCTAAGAACTATGTCAATTACCATCTGAATTTTATAGCAGTTGACAATAAATACATGTCTGCATAAACCAATTATATCATCATCTATTTGATAAGATTTTCTAATTAATTTCTAGATGCTCTCGATACCTAGATGTTGATAACAAGAATGATATGGAAATACATATGTTCATAAACCCTAACAACTTATTATCTATTCAAGTTCCCATTATTAGTCACTGAAATCCTAAACTTATGTCTAAGCCATATTAGACCTAAGTTGACAACTTAAGCTCAACTGTTCACATTTGTCTAACTTAATTATCTCGACCTAAGTTGACAGCTTAAGCTCAACTGTTCACATTTGTCTAACTTAATTATCTCGATATTAAGCATAAAATCCTAAAAGCAATAAACACAACATAAAGGTATTTAGCTCATGTCTGAGAAAATATCATCCATAATAAAAATAGTAAAGAACATGGTAGTTTATCAAGAAAGAGAAAGAAAATAAAGTGTCGTCGATGTCTCCTCCAAGCTGTCTAACTATGTTATAGTGCTCCTCACTCCTCAAGCCTCTCTCGATAGCTCTCGTCATGTGGAGACTCCTCTAAACCTTTGACTATGGTGGTTCTCTGATAGTTTAAGACTAAGGGTTGTTGTATGTGATCAAGCTCTCCTTTGTTTGTAGCCTAAGTTCTCTCCATATAGGCGACAAACTAGGGATGAGAAACCTTAAAGTGCGCGAAACCTCCTTAATGAGGATCTTGCTTTCCACGATTAATCATTGAAGTACATATCAGAGAGGGGTCCACGTGTGATTGGTTTGTCAAGAGTTAAGACTCGCCTATAACTCTACTACTTTATTGGTTCGTCTTGAGAGGAATGCTACTCCAGTGCTCCAGCATTCCACTACTTCTCTGCTTCCTCTACAAACACCAATAAAAGCACTATGTTCCCCATGAAAAGCAGCAATATATAACAATTAAGCCCAAGCACCATAAATCCATGCAAACTACTCCTAAATGCAACTACATGCACATGAAAACATGCAATATGCCAAGTTAAAGAGTCCAAAATATAGGTTCTCAGCATAGACATCAGCGGTATGGGTACATTGTTACCCGGTCTTCCATCTCTTGTTGTTCACGAAGTTTTCTTCTAACGGTCCTTTCAATTTCTAGGTTAAGATTGAGAATTTGTTCTGAAGAATTCCTGGTCATAACACACAGAAAATAAACAAAGAAAAAATAAAAACAAAAAGAAAGTAAGTTAGTAACAGCTACAAACTAAATAACAAAAGAATCCTACAAAAAAATAAACACGAAAAGAACGGCATCCCGACAATGATGCCAAAACTTGATTATGTATGATGACATGACGACTTTGCAAGCGTACACATGTCAATGAAGTATAGTTGATAGGTTAATCCTATCAGATATTGATCCCATGAGGATGAGACTCTAGTTGCTTACGTTGTCGATGCAATGATTCTGTAAGAAAACATAAATGTAAGTATAATTGTTGGTGCAATAAAATAATAAAGTGAAGATTTAATGATGAGTTGTGAAAGTAATAACAAAAAAGGTAAAGGAAGATAAGTAATGATAGAAATTGATCCCTTGGTATTTCTTGGCGGACTAACAGATTCGACGAGGTCAAAGCATTCAATGGTTTTACTACGATGAATATCAAGATTATCTTTCTCACTCTCCTCCTCATCTCCACTGAAGACTCATACATACACATTGAACGCACCTTCCAGCGACAAAAAATAATGTATGCACTTGAACATGTGAACCAAATTCCTCCGTGTTCCCACCCAACTTCCGTTGTGATTCTTGTTAACATGAACTATCACCGCACCTTCCAATGTTGGTGACAACATTCAACACTTCTGTACAAAATAGCATTCAAAATTAATAGCTTAAACAGGGAAGAAATATATATAATATTTTTGAAGTTCACAATTCAAAGGTACCCCGTACTCAAACAAAAGAAAACAATAAACCATCGTTTTAATTAAATACAAAAAATAGTGAAGATAAATGGAAACCTCTCTTCCTGCCTATCTCAAAACATCTCCACAGAGTTTTCCCTTGCTTTAGCATCTAGCTCATCTCCTTTCGAGTCGTCATGCCTCGATCTACCTTGGTTCACCAGTTGGAATCTTACACCGCCATGGAAAAGCTTCAAAGAAAATAAAGAACGAAGGAAATGGGACGTTCAAATCATCCTCTCCTTTTCTCTCTCTTGGAAAATGTCCTTTTATAGGCCGATTGATACATGTACCACAAGGCAATTCCAAGGACAAGATGGAATTACTTTTCCACTTGGCCCAATAACCCGAGCCAAGTCTAAGCTAATCAAGGACAAGTTGAATTCGACCGTCCAAGTATTCGTGAGCCAAGGATTACAAGCTGCCATGAAGAAAGAAGAATTTCTTGAAGGAAGTCCGCACTTAACATCCTTCAAGAATAATTGGATCACAAAAACTCAACTTGCTGCACCTTTGGAGATGGATATCCATGAGCCTTTAGATGTCAATTAATTAGCCATTTTTATTGTAGTTAGACCCAGTACTTGTTACTATAAAAGATTGGGTCAGATTTTTATTTTTAGCCCAAATTAGGATTTACAAGTGTTTCTAGGCCTAGTTAGCTTTTTAAACATCACAGGCTTGAGCTCAAAGTGAGCTGCCTATATCTCTGGCACAACGATCGCTGGAGTTAGGTCATTAAGAACAGGTGCAAAGTTATCTCGAATGGTTCTCCTTGGATGAGTTGGTTGTTGAAGAACTTGTCATTCATTTTGTGCTCCATTAACGATCATGTCATCATTAATCACTCCATCCATTGGTGGATCGTTGTTGCCATTGTGATTTCCATTACGAACGATGTCTGCCATTATTCTGTGTTCCCATTGTCTAGAACAATAAAGTACCTCAATTTCAGGTACGACTGGATAAAGAGGTTCCTTTCGGTTTGTGCATCTGGTCATACACTAATAACACGCATGAAAAGAAAGACAAACACAAGAAAATAAAAAGTTATAACTAAAACACAAAATTGAAGTGCAATTACTAAGATATTATCAGTTGCCAATCCCGCAGCAACGCCGAAAACTTGATGCGTGTAAAATAGTATGCAAAATTAAGAGCAAATATTTTCGTCTATCAAGTAATATAATGATAAGTAGAGTGTCGAACCCAAAGATATTGGAGTAACAAACTCAAAGCAATTACACTTAAGAGTTAGTTGAAATAGTATTGGTGTGATGAAGGTTTATTTAAACTAATTGCAAGAAAAAAAATTGTAGCAATGATCAAAAGACCAACATATGTTGTAGAAAATATTCAGATAATTTTGGATGATGGGTTTATTGCCTAAGAACTATGTCAATTACCATCTGAATTTTATAGCAGTTGACAATAAATACATGTCTGCATAAACCAATTATATCATCATCTATTTGATAAGATTTTCTAATTAATTTCTAGATGCTCTCGATACCTAGATGTTGATAACAAGAATGATATGGAAATACATATGTTCATAAACCCTAACAACTTATTATCTATTCAAGTTCCCATTATTAGTCACTGAAATCCTAAACTTATGTCTAAGCCATATTCGACCTAAGTTGACAACTTAAGCTCAACTGTTCACATTTGTCTAACTTAATTATCTCGACCTAAGTTGACAGCTTAAGCTCAACTGTTCACATTTGTCTAACTTAATTATCTCGATATTAAGCATAAAATCCTAAAAGCAATAAACACAACATAAAGGTATTTAGCTCATGTCTGAGAAAATATCATCCATAATAAAAATAGTAAAGAACATGGTAGTTTATCAAGAAAGAGAAAGAAAATAAAGTGTGTGATGTCTCCTCCAAGCTGTCTAACTATGTTATAGTGCTCCTCACTCCTCAAGCCTCTCTCGATAGCTCTCGTCATGTGGAGACTCCTCTAAACCTTTGACTATGGTGGTTCTCTGATAGTTTAAGACTAAGGGTTGTTGTATGTGATCAAGCTCTCCTTTGTTTGTAGCCTAAGTTCTCTCCATATAGGCGACAAACTAGGGATGAGAAACCTTAAAGTGCTTGCGAAACCTCCTTAATGAGGATCTTGCTTTCCACGATTAATCATTGAAGTACATATCAGAGAGGGGTCCACGTGTGATTGGTTTGTCAAGAGTTAAGACTCGCCTATAACTCTACTACTTTATTGGTTCGTCTTGAGAGGAATGCTACTCCAGTGCTCCAGCATTCCACTACTTCTCTGCTTCCTCTACAAACACCAATAAAAGCACTATGTTCCCCATGAAAAGCAGCAATATATAACAATTAAGCCCAAGCACCATAAATCCATGCAAACTACTCCTAAATGCAACTACATGCACATGAAAACATGCAATATGCCAAGTTAAAGAGTCCAAAATATAGGTTCTCAGCATAGACATCAGCGGTATGGGTACATTGTTACCCCGGTCTTCCATCTCTTGTTGTTCACGAAGTTTTCTTCTAACGGTCCTTTCAATTTCTAGGTTAAGATTGAGAATTTGTTCTGAAGAATTCCTGGTCATAACACACAGAAAATAAACAAAGAAAAAATAAAAACAAAAAGAAAGTAAGTTAGTAACAGCTACAAACTAAATAACAAAAGAATCCTACAAAAAAATAAACACGAAAAGAACGGCATCCCCGACAATGATGCCAAAACTTGATTGCGTGTATGATGACATGACGACTTTGCAAGCGTACACATGTCAATGAAGTATAGTTGATAGGTTAATCCTATCAGATATTGATCCCATGAGGATGAGACTCTAGTTGCTTACGTTGTCGATGCAATGATTCTGTAAGAAAACATAAATGTAAGTATAATTGTTGGTGCAATAAAATAATAAAGTGAAGATTTAATGATGAGTTGTGAAAATAATAAAAAAAAGGTAAAGGAAGATAAGTAATGATAGAAATTGATCCCTTGGTATTTCTTGGCGGACTAACAGATTCGACGAGGTCAAAGCATTCAATGGTTTTACTACGATGAATATCAAGATTATCTTTCTCACTCTCCTCCTCATCTCCACTGAAGACTCATACATACACATTGAACGCACCTTCCAGCGACAAAAAATAATGTATGCACTTGAACATGTGAACCAAATTCCTCCGTGTTCCCACCCAACTTCCGTTGTGATTCTTGTTAACATGAACTATCACCGCACCTTCCAATGTTGGTGACAACATTCAACACTTCTGTACAAAATAGCATTCAAAATTAATAGCTTAAACAGGAAGAAATATATATAATATTTTTTGAAGTTCACAATTCAAAGGTACCCCGTACTCAAACAAAAGAAAACAATAAACCATCGTTTTAATTAAATACAAAAAATAGTGAAGATAAATGGAAACCTCTCTTCCTGCCTATCTCAAAACATCTCCACAGAGTTTTCCCTTGCTTTAGCATCTAGCTCATCTCCTTTCGGAGTCGTCATGCCTCGATCTACCTTGGTTCACCAGTTGGAATCTTACACCGCCATGGAAAAGCTTCAAAGAAAATAAAGAACGAAGGAAATGGGACGTTCAAATCATCCTCTCCTTTTCTCTCTCTTGGAAAATGTCCTTTTATAGGCCGATTGATACATGTACCACAAGGCAATTCCAAGGACAAGATGGAATTACTTTTCCACTTGGCCCAATAACCCGAGCCAAGTCTAAGCTAATCAAGGACAAGTTGAATTCGACCGTCCAAGTATTCGTGAGCCAAGGATTACAAGCTGCCATGAAGAAAGAAGAATTTCTTGAAGGAAGTCCGCACTTAACATCCTTCAAGAATAATTGGATCACAAAAACTCAACTTGCTGCACCTTTGGAGATGGATATCCATGAGCCTTTAGATGTCAATTAATTAGCCATTTTTATTGTAGTTAGACCCAGTACTTGTTACTATAAAAGATTGGGTCAGATTTTTATTTTTAGCCCAAATTAGGATTTACAAGTGTTTCTAGGCCTAGTTAGCTTTTTAAACATCACAGGCTTGAGCTCAAAGTGAGCTGCCTATATCTCTGGCACAACGATCGCTGGAGTTAGGTCATTAAGAACAGGTGCAAAGTTATCTCGAATGGTTCTCCTTGGATGAGTTGGTTGTTGAAGAACTTGTCATTCATTTTGTGCTCCATTAACGATCATGTCATCATTAATCACTCCATCCATTGGTGGATCGTTGTTGCCATTGTGATTTCCATTACGAACGATGTCTGCCATTATTCTGTGTTCCCATTGTCTAGAACAATAAAGTACCTCAATTTCAGGTACGACTGGATAAAGAGGTTCCTTTCGGTTTGTGCATCTGGTCATACACTAATAACACGCATGAAAAGAAAGACAAACACAAGAAAATAAAAAGTTATAACTAAAACACAAAATTGAAGTGCAATTACTAAGATATTATCAGTTGCCAATCCCCGGCAGCAACGCCGAAAACTTGATGCGTGTAAAATAGTATGCAAAATTAAGAGCAAATATTTTCGTCTATCAAGTAATATAATGATAAGTAGAGTGTCGAACCCAAAGATATTGGAGTAACAAACTCAAAGCAATTACACTTAAGAGTTAGTTGAAATAGTATTGGTGTGATGAAGGTTTATTTAAACTAATTGCAAGAAAAAAAATTGTAGCAATGATCAAAAGACCAACATATGTTGTAGAAAATATTCAGATAATTTTGGATGATGGGTTTATTGCCTAAGAACTATGTCAATTACCATCTGAATTTTATAGCAGTTGACAATAAATACATGTCTGCATAAACCAATTATATCATCATCTATTTGATAAGATTTTCTAATTAATTTCTAGATGCTCTCGATACCTAGATGTTGATAACAAGAATGATATGGAAATACATATGTTCATAAACCCTAACAACTTATTATCTATTCAAGTTCCCATTATTAGTCACTGAAATCCTAAACTTATGTCTAAGCCATATTCGACCTAAGTTGACAACTTAAGCTCAACTGTTCACATTTGTCTAACTTAATTATCTATATTAAGCCAAAATTATAAATTGACAGCTTAAGCTCAACTGTTCACATTTGTCTAATAAAGAAATTATCTTAATATTAAAGCATAAAATCCTAAAAGCAATAAACACAACATAAAGGTATTTAGCTCATGTCTGAGAAAATATCATCCATAATAAAAATAGTAAAGAACATGGTAGTTTATCAAGAAAGAGAAAGAAAATAAAGTGTCGTCGATGTCTCCTCCAAGCTGTCTAACTATGTTGTAGTGCTCCTCACTCCTCAAGCCTCTCTCGATAGCTCTCGTCATGTGGAGACTCCTCTAAACCTTTGACTATGGTGGTTCTCTGATAGTTTAAGACTAAGGGTTGTTGTATGTGATCAAGCTCTCCTTTGTTTGTAGCCTAAGTTCTCTCCATATAGGCGACAAACTAGGGATGATAAACCTTAAAGTGCGCAAAACCTCCTTAATGAGGATCTTGCTTTCCACGATTAATCATTGAAGTACATATCAGAGAGGGGTCCACGTGTGATTGGTTTGTCAAGAGTTAAGACTCACCTATAACTCTACTACTTTATTGGTTCGTCTTGAGAGGAATGCTACTCCAGTGCTCCAGCATTCCACTACTTCTCTGCTTCCTCTACAAACACCAATAAAAGCACTATGTTCCCCATGAAAAGCAGCAATATATAACAATTAAGCACAAGCACCATAAATCCATAAATCCATGCAAACTACTCCTAAATGCAACTACATGCACATGAAAACATGCAATATGCCAAGTTAAAGAGTCCAAAATATAGGTTCTCAGCATAGACATCAGCGGTATGGGTACATTGTTACCTCAGTCTTCCATCTCTTGTTGTTCACAAAGTTTTCTTCTAACGGTCCTTTCAATTTCTAGGTTAAGATTGAGAATTTGTTCTGAAGAATTCCTGGTCATAACACACAGAAAATAAACAAAGAAAAAATAAAAACAAAAGAAAGTAAGTTAGTAACAGCTACAAACTAAATAACAAAAGAATCCTACAAAAAAATAAACACGAAAAGAACGGCATCCCCGACAATGATGCCAAAACTTGATTGCGTGTATGATGACATGACGACTTTGCAAGCGTACACATGTCAATGAAGTATAGTTGATAGGTTAATCCTATCAGATATTGATCCCATGAGGATGAGACTCTAGTTGCTTACGTTGTCGATGCAATGATTCTGTAAGAAAACATAAATGTAAGTATAATTGTTGGTGCAATAAAATAATAAAGTGAAGATTTAATGATGAGTTGTGAAAGTAATAACAAAAAAGGTAAAGGAAGATAAGTAATGATAGAAATTGATCCCTTGGTATTTCTTGGCGGACTAACAGATTCGACGAGGTCAAAGCATTCAATGGTTTTACTACGATGAATATCAAGATTATCTTTCTCACTCTCCTCCTCATCTCCACTGAAGACTCATACATACACATTGAACGCACCTTCCAGCGACAAAAAATAATGTATGCACTTGAACATGTGAACCAAATTCCTCCGTGTTCCCACCCAACTTCCGTTGTGATTCTTGTTAACATGAACTATCACCGCACCTTCCAATGTTGGTGACAACATTCAACACTTCTGTACAAAATAGCATTCAAAATTAATAGCTTAAAACAGGAAGAAATATATATAATATTTTTGAAGTTCACAATTCAAAGGTACCCCGTACTCAAACAAAAGAAAACAATAAACCATCATTTTAATTAAATACAAAAAATAGTGAAGATAAATGGAAACCTCTCTTCCTACCTATCTCAAAACATCTCCACAGAGTTTTCCCTTGCTTTAGCATCTAGCTCATCTCCTTTCGAGTCGTCATGCCTCGATCTACCTTGGTTCACCAGTTGGAATCTTACACCGCCATGGAAAAGCTTCAAAGAAAATAAAGAACGAAGGAAATGGGACGTTCAGATCATCCTCTCCTTTTCTCTCTCTTGGAAAATGTCCTTTTATAGGCCGATTGATACATGTACCACAAGGCAATTCCAAGGACAAGATGGAATTACTTTTCCACTTGGCCCAATAACCCGAGCCAAGTCTAAGCTAATCAAGGACAAGTTGAATTCGACCGTCCAAGTATTCGTGAGCCAAGGATTACAAGCTGCCATGAAGAAAGAAGAATTTCTTGAAGGATGTCCGCACTTAACATCCTTCAAGAATAATTGGATCACAAAAACTCAACTTGCTGCACCTTTGGAGATGGATATCCATGAGCCTTTAGATGTCAATTAATTAGCCATTTTTATTGTAGTTAGACCCAATACTTGTTACTATAAAAGATTGGGTCAGATTTTTATTTTTAGCCCAAATTAGGATTTACAAGTGTTTTTAGGCCTAGTTAGCTTTTTAAACATCCCACACATGCCTCCTTGCCCAAGAACCAATTTCTTATCATCTAAACCAGCCCAAATACCCTTAAATTCGTCCAAATAAATGCCCTATCAACTTTTACTTGCTGCCCAATCAAAACAGCTCTTATCAGCCCATTACTTGATACCCAAGCAAACCAGCCTTCATCAAGTTTACTTGCTGAGCAAGCAACCAGCCCTTATCAGCTTATAACTTGCCTTATCACCCTATCCCTTGCTACACAAGCACAAGGAGTTTAAAGGCTGTTATTTTATTATTATTTTTAATTAGATTACGTTTTCCTTGTTTTAGTAGAAGTTAAATTACTTTGTCTATCCTTCACCTATAAAAGGATGAAGCCTCCATCATTGTAAGACAGATTTTCTTTTATTTATGAAATATTTAGTGAGTTTGTTTTTGCAAGTGCTGATTACTTGTGCCTTCGAAGTCTTCTTCAACATAAGTTCGACGAGTTCTTTTGAGGAGATCATCTTCACACTCTTGCTTGCTTAGATAATCGCGTCTAGGAGGGTGGGTTAGAGCCGCTTGAGGTTGCTTGCTTAGATAATTGAGTCTAAGAGGGTGCCGAGGACAAAACAACATCAACAATTCGCAAGCCATCTTCATCTTCAACCTTCACTCCATCTTCCATAATTCCATAAATAAATTTGGAATTTTCAGATTTGTTTTACTTATCTCTTTCTCAATATTTTTTTAATCTTTTATATTCTTATTTCTTATCATATAATCCTTCATCTTGTCTTTCTTTCTTTAAATTTCCAGCCTTGAATCTGAAAATTTCAAGAAAATCCCTTCTCTTTTCTCTAGAATTTTTAGATCTGCCCAAACTTCCTTGTTGAGTCTAGAGCTCCTAGTTCTTGCAACAACTTGAATGAAGGCTTCCAAATCCAAGATTGCGCTACTCTATCACCCATTCATAAAGGAAACTTATCCTTCACATGAATTTGGCGCGAAAATGCAGTACAATACCTGTTAAAATAGATAGTAAAGCTGGCGTATTTCATCCTTACATTTAGAAATTTCTAGACAGCTCGTAGCAACAACAACATATCTAGCTGCAATAAAGAGATGCTTTTTACAACGACATTAGCGATACAATGAAAAAGAAGCAAAATAGCAGAATTCAACATAAAACATGCAAATATAACTAAGTTATAAAAGATACAAAAACTAAGATAAAAATGTAGAAATATATGCATGAAACATCAATGTGGGGACAATTTAATTTATAAAAGGGAGGAAATACATACTCTTTAGAGAGCTATCAACCAATCGTGCCATGCACCGATACACGATTTAATCGCAAGGCGCGTAAAGACATACCCTTCCCTCTCCCATTAAACTCTAGTTCATTTTTTTCTTTTTTTCTTTTGCATTTTCATATTCATTTAGTTCATTGAGGACAATGCTTCCCTCAAGTTTAGGGAGGTTTTGTTCATAGTTAAATATATTCTTTTTGTATTTTCTGTTATGAAATTGATTTGTTTTAAGACTATTGCACACATTTTTATGATATCTGATGATTATTACATCTCTAAGTTTAAATGTTATCAATATCGTGGATGTTCTTTAGACTGAACCTGAGATTGAAACTGTTGTAGCATTAATTTGAACGTGTTGCATGCTTTGGAATAATTCAAAGCTTTAGAAAAATTTTAGGTTAGACTCCCTAATGCCTTAGCATAGTTTGATGAACTGAACTGTTCAATGACATCCTAAAGGCTTAATTTAATAAACTCCCTATATATATATATGTCAAAAGCATAGTTGTTGAGCGACACTCTGATTTTCTTTGCTAGTTTAGTGCACTAGATGAGTTGTGTTTGCTCTATTGAACTTTCCCTAGTAGGAATGGTAGTTGTAACATATGAGTAAATGACAGCCTTCACGGGATGACTCTACTCGAAGGGCTCGGGGATGGGGTGTTTGCTCCACTTTATTTTCAGCCATAGAATGATAGTTGTGATAAGTTTAAGCCCAAATAATATAACTTAATAAATAAAAATCATAATGTAGTAAAACAAGTGCTAAAAAAGAAAATGTTAGGGTGAACTAGAGAGCATACTTAGAAATTTTCTAATGTCATTAAGTATTGACTGAATGTATCACAACACACACTTCACCTACTGTAACATCCCTTCCACGGTCTAAAAGAAATCAGGTCAAAGATGTCACTAAAATACAAAATAGAGAATCAAACATTCAAATGAAAGTCAAACAAATACAAAAACATATTCAAATTCAAAAAATCCAATTAATTATCAATGTAAATAAATTTCTTATTTCTGATTTAATCATTAGGGACCAATTTGCAAAATTTTCAAAGTTTAGGGATTATATTGTAATTATTTCAAAATTCTAGAACTTATCAAAGATCTTTCACAAAGCACTTCCATTGCCGCTCTTAATCTTATTGTAACATAATCCAATTAATTAACCTAAAGGTCTTAATTCTCATTTAAGGACTAAAATGTAACTTTCTAGACATTCACTTCCATTGCTGAACTTATCAAAGATCTTTCACAAATCACTTCCATTGCTTCTCTTAATCTTATTGTAACATAATCCAATTAATTAACTTAAAGGTTTTAATTCTCATTTAAGGAAAAAATGAAACTTTCTAGAAATTTTAAGCATCTTGATAAATTAAGGTCATAAAACTAAAATTCATATCAAATCATATATACTTGTCAAATTTTAGCTCATTTGGGCATTAGTAACATATTCAATTGATATGTGTAACATACTCTAACCACCCTAGTAGGATTAGGTAAGTTACCACAATTACAATCAATAATCCATTCATTTAAAGTTAGTGAGTTCAATTCGTTTTAAGCCTTTCTTGCACGTTAAGTAACAATTTGAATAGGTGAGGATTCAATAGACAATGCATGATGAACCTACTAGACATATTAGGACCCATAATGCAATTAGTTATCATGAACAACACCATTTAGGACTTACTTGTTCTTCAAGCAACCATTCGAATGGTTGGAGAACACAATAGGAATTTCAATGTTCAACGTAGCTATTATGCATACCAATAGGTGATTTACATCATTTACCTATGTGACTATAATCAAACATACATGCTTTCAATGTTATATACATCATTCGACTAGCACAATAAATGACCAAAGTAGTCCATATTTAAACATGAAGGTTACTACATTTACTTGTTGTTAACTAGCCAACTTCAATAGGTCTATTCAAACCATTACATGCATAAACCAACCATGGGAATCTAACATTAGGCTAACAAGCATTTAAGTTCAATTAAGTGTATACATACCCATACTTACATACAATACTCTTTATAGGTTTTAGATGAAGTTAATGTATACAAACCATTACTAAGTGATCATGAATATACATGCCTTAGGTGCCCCCATCCTAGGAGAACTATAACAAGATGGAAACATACTTTTTCAAGCAAAATGTGACTTGTATGAGCCTAGACTTCGGGATAGGATCCAATATCAACCAGAATCGTAGTAAAGATACTTGATTAAGCAAAGATTAGTGAGTGAGTTCAAGTTACAAGGCAATCAATACAATAAGTCTTAACTACGAACCATCTAATAGATGGTATGGTTCCCCCATCAATAAGGAACCATTCGAATAACTATGTAAACAATACTAGATGCGTTTGCTTAATTTTCAATCCAATATCATTACAAGGCTTAAAATTTAGGCATGCTCAATCATCCAATTCGAATAACAATAGGCATAACATGTCATTTGAACACAATCAATGTCTCAAACTCAGGCAATTTCATATAAGCAATGTTCAAGCAATGTCTCAATATCAATAGCTCATGGCATTCAATTTTCCTTTATTATCAATCAATGCAATTCAATGGAGCAATAGATTCAATGTACATGAGGTATGAGTTCATTTTAAGTATAGCCTTGAGAATCGATTACTCAGTCTAGATACTCGAGTCCCCAACCAAACAATCGCCAATAACAATAATCAATATGGTACAAAGTACTGGTCAAATCCCTCCTGCTGTCTCCAATGACCAATAACAATACTTCCCTCATACTGTCTCCAATTAGGGACCAATGTCCCATACCGTAGTCCACCCCGATAATGAGCTCTATAGACTCTATGGCATGCCAGCAATATCTATGACCGACTCGAGACCAAGGCTTACAATAGTTACCACTTTCATTCAATTTCAAGCATGATTCAATTCAATGTGCACATTTAGTGCCAATATCCCCTTTCAATCGAATAGGGTTCAATGCCAATCACAATACCAATAGCTTAATGATCAATATTTTACAATCAATGAATGCAAATCTATCAATAAGTCATTAGATCAATAGATTGGGTTGTCTTTAAGTTATTAACTGGCATGCTTCAATACAATGGAAATCAAATTAGCAAAGATCATGCTACAACAACCAATTTAATCAAGGAAGCATGCTTATCAATCAAGTAATCATTCAATTGCTTCAATCAAGTAATCACACCAATGTTCTTCAAAGGAACACTTACCTTACAAATGCTTTAGAGCATGCATATTAAACCATTCAATCAAGAAATCAATAAGCAATTTAAATCAAGATATACTTGGAAAGGTTACCGCCCTTTCCAAAACTTTAAACTACACACACATGAATTTTCTGAGCTATTGTCAATACCGGATTGAAATCGCTTTCTCTCTGCTAGCTTGCTAATCTATGTGAGCCCCTTTTTACTCAATTTCCACTTGATCTATCATTACATATAATGCATAGTGTATTAGGTAGAATCCAGCAGCCATTTAAGTCATTATATGACTCCATACATTCAAGCATTCAATTCAAAACATCAAGACTGTTGCTGCCTTGCAGCATGTGCACTACTTGCGTAAATGTTCATATCTTTTACTCCGTATGTCAGAATTTTGAACCGTTTACACCGTTAGAAAGCTAAAGTAATTATCCTTCTAACCATATAGGCCTTGCATTTTTATTCATTGTGAATTAATACAGTTTTTTATTTAAAGGCATACCAAATTATGCCACTGGACAGTTTGCACTGTCCTTAGAAGATTAGTCTCTACAAACTGTTTTACAACTTAGAATTCGATTCCATTTGTTGTATACAAAACTAGACATACGCATGATTCTGTACATATAAGATTTACTCCCTAATTTGGTCTATGTGATATTCTACAAATTTTTAAACTCACTGCCCGAAACAGAGTCTTATGGACAAATTTCCTTTAGCTAGATTCTAGCTTCATTAATCACTAAGACAAGGATTCTAACATGATTGTTCAACATATATACTCATTCATACATGTCTAAGTCAGTACAATTATGTGTCAAACCTATAAAAACAGGGCAATTGAACATTATTTTCGAATTGATTCAATAAGACATCATCTCACTAGAATTTCCAGCAACAAGAATTTCAATTCACATATCAATCATCAATTCTAGTATTCATCTAAGTTTTTCCAGCAACTAACATAACATTTCACCATCAATTTGGATAATGACAATTTCAATTTCAAAAGCCACTCATTCATTCTTAGCAATCTACCATTTCATGGATTGATCAATCAATTGAACTTCTTAACTAATTCATGGCATCAATTCACTAATTAATCATCCAATTCATGTAATTCAAGCAAGAACTTAAAATCTACATGCATCATTTGAATCTATAATGCATTAAGGAAGAGATTTTACCTTCCTTTCAAGATAATATGAATTCTAGCAACTCCAATTCTTCCAAATTTCAAGCTTGAATCTATGAACATGGAGTTTTCTCACTCATTTCCTTTCTCCCTATTTTGTTCATCAATTCGGCACTAAGGAGGAAGATGATAATGGATCATCAATTAACTCCTTCCAAAATAACTAATTTGCCCTTGATTATCCACTAATTAATGACATGATTAAGGGCATTTAGGAATATAAGAATCTTGCATGCATTCCTTCATTTTGTTACTTGTTTCGGTTTGGTCACTTACAATTAGGTTACCACTTTTTCAATTACAGCATACTAGTCCTTATTAACTAGACCTAGTACCATGCTTTCAATCAATTAGGGATTAAATGAAGGCATTGTAGTAACTTCCTTTATACTAGTTTTGAGGATATTACAATTCCTCCCCTTAAAGAAATTCGTCCTCGAATTTACCTGAGAGTGAATAGATGAGGGTATTGCTTTCTCATCATTGCTTCGGTTTCCCAAGTGGCTTCTTTGACATTGTGGTTCTTCCATGAACTTTCACCAATGGCACAGTCTTATTTCGAAGTCTCTTGACTTCTTTATCAAGTATTTGGATAGGTTATTCATCGTACAATAGATCAAGATTAAGTTCCACCTAATCAAGTTCTAAAACATGTGAGGGATCCGATCGATATTTTCTCAACATAGATACATGGAAGATGTTGTGGATTTTATTGAATTCAGTAGGGAGTGCTAGCTTGTTAGTAACTAGACTGATCTTTTCTAAGACTTTGAAGGGTTCGATGAATCGAGGGCTTAGTTTACCCTTCTTCCCGAATCTGAGGATTTTCCTCCAATGAGATACCTTTAAGAATACGTAATCTCTCACTTGATATTCAATGTTTCTTCTCTTGAGGTTGGCATAAGTCTTTTGCCTATCAAAGGCCTATTTCAGTCTACTATGGATCACCCGAATTTGATTTTCGGTTTCACGAAGCAATTTAGGTCCTAAGGCCTTGTTTTCCACCAAGTTAGACCATCATAGGGGAGTTCTACATCTCCTGCCATGCAATGCTTTGAATGGGGCCATTTTGATAGAAGCTTGATGGCTGTTGTTGTAGGCAAACTCAACTAATGGTAGAGATTTCTCCCAATCTTTACCAAAGTCGATAATGCAAGCTCGAAGCATGTCTTCAAGCACTTGGATTACCCTTTTAGATTGTCCATCGGTTTATGGATGGAAGGTAGTGCTAAGGTTCAGTTTGGTTCCCATAGCTTGTTGAAGTGCCCTCCATAATCGAGAAGTAAAATGAGAGTCCCGATGTGATATGATAGATCTAGGAACACCGTGAAGTCTGATCACTTCTTTCAAGTATAATTCGGCTAGCTGTTTGAGGCTCATGTTTATTCAAACAGGTAGGAAGTGAGTCGATTTGGTGAGCCTATCAACGATCACCAAAATAGCATCATTTGCAATCCCGATACGAGGTCCATTGTTATACACTCCCACTTCCACTGAGGCAATTCGATGGGTTGTAGGAGTCCACAGTAGGTAGTTGGTGTTCTACCTTCACCTTCTGGCAAGTGAGGCACTTCGATACAAAGTCAACAATATTGGCCTTCAATCCTCGCCACTAATAGACTTTCTTTAAGTCCTTATACATCTTGATCACTCCCGTATGTATTCAAAAAAGACTACTATGTGCTTCTTGAAGCATTTCCCTATTAAGAGTTGGATCATTGGGTACACAAACCCAATTCTTGAAGTAGAGCACACCATTCGATCGAAGTGAGAATTCGATGCTTGGTTTAGAATCAATCTCTTTCAATATCTTCTAAAGTTCGGGATCATTTTGTTGAAACTCTTTGATCCTCGAATTCAAGTCAAATTGAACTTGAAGTTCTGCCACATATCTTTGATTCCTTAGGAGCTTAAAATGGGCATTGAAAGTAGTTAAAGCTACAAATAAAGGATTTCGATTAGTAGATTTCATTATCATCCTTTCGAATAGGGGAATAAACAACATTGAAAATTCATATTTGACCTTACCAATTGAATGTTTGGGACTAAGCGCATCAGCCACAACATTTTCCTTGCCCGGGTGGTAATCAATGATTAGGTCATAGTCTTTTAGTAGTTCCACCCATCTTCGTTGTCGAAGATTTAACTCCTTCTGAGTTAGGATGTATTTTAAACTATGATGATCCGTAATAATCGACATTTTTCTCCTTATAGATAATGTCTCTAGATCTTTAAAGCAAACACTACCGCAGCTAGTTCCAAGTCGTGCGTTGGATAGTTCAATTCATGTGGTTTGAGTTGCCGAGAAGCATAAGCAATGACGTTGTTGTCTTGCATCAATACACACCCTAAACCGAGGTGCGAGGCATCACTAAAGACCGTAAAGTCTTTCCCCGGTTCAGGTTGGATTAGAATAGGGGCTTGAGTTAGGACTTTTTTCAATTGATCGAAGCTCCTTTGCTGGTCCTTAGACCATTTAAATGGAACATTCTTTCAGAGAAGTCGAGTTAATGGAGCTGTTAGAATCGAGAACCCTTTCACGAATCTTCGATAGTATCTGGCTAAACTGAGAAAACTCCTAACCTTGCTAACATTTCTTGGAGGTCTCTATTCGATGATGGTTTGAATCTTCTTAAGATCTACTTTTATCCCTTTGGCCGAGATAACGTGGCCAAGGAAGGATACTTTCAAAAGCCAGAACTCGCATTTGCTCAATTTGGCATATAGTCGATTCTCTCTCAGTGTTTGGAGTACAATTCAAAGGTGATTAGCATGTTCTTCCTTGTCCTTCGAGTAGACAAGAATGTCATCGATAAAGACAACCACGAATTTGTCCAAATAAGGTTTGAACACTCGATTCATTAAGTCCATGAAAGCTGTTGGAGCATTGGTTAGCCCGAAGGGCATAACTAGGAACTCGTAGTGACCATAACGAATCTTGAAAGCCGTTTTGGGTACATCCGAGTCTTGTATTCTCATCTGATAGTACCCCGATCGCAAATCGATCTTGGAGAAGACTTTGGCATCCTTGAATTGATCAAACAAGTCCTCAATGCTTGGTAATGGATACTTGTTCTTGATAGTGAGCCGGTTTAGCTGACGATAATCGATACATAGCCTCATATATCCGTCCTTCTTCTTAACGAACAATACGGGTGCTCCCTAGGGTGAAGAGTTGGGTCATATGAAGCCCTTGTCTTGAAGCTCTTGCAATTGCTGCTTAAGCTCTTTAAGTTCAATAGGGGCCATTCGATATGGAGCGATAGACATTGGATCACTTTCGTGTTGAACTTCAATCTTGAATTCGACTTCTCGAATAGGGGGCAGTCCTTGCAATTCCTTAGGAAAACGTTAAAGAATTCAGAAACAATGGGAAATAAGTTCACACCGAATTCAATTTCATCTTGTTAATCATAGCAAAAAAGATGCTAATAGGTTTCTTATCGATCAAGGTAATGGATTTTTTTCATAGACCACAGAGAAACAATTTTCTTTTTTTGGCAATCTACCCAGGCTTGATGCCTTCCTAACCAATCTAACCCCAAAATGAGGTCAAATTCAACAAATGACAACAACAACAACAACAAGTCAGCTAGGAATGAGATGCCCTGAATGAATGATGGGCAATTCTTACATATTCGGTTTACTACCACATTGTCCCCTAAAGGATTAGTAGCAATTAAGCTACTACTAACATATTCAGGCTTCAATTTAAGCTTTTCAATTAAAGGAGATCTTATGAATGAATTGGTTGATCCCATATCAGGGTAACTATCGAGGTAGGTTGTACCTGCAATTACATCAAGAGATTCTTTATTCTCCTAGCTTTGGATATGATAGACTCGAGCAAGCGCCCAAGACTCATGATATGTAGCATTAGACCCTTGGCCTTTGCTCTTTTCGTAGTTGCCTGAGTTAGCTTGCTTCGAACCCTTCCCCAGTGTGAAGAAGATTGATTCGACTTGTGAGAAACATGAGAAGGCAACTTGTTTGGGTTTTAGGGGCAATCTTCGACATAATGAGTCATTTCACCACATAAGTAGCAAGCATTAGTTAACTTTCTGCATACTCCAGTATGATTCTTTTAACAAGTCTTGCAAGCAGGGATTTGGTTCTCCCTCCCGGTATTCCCGATGCTATCCAAGGACACCATAGGTGTTGAGCCTCTGGACATAGCTTGTGGCTTGGGTATATTGCTAACCTTAGAGAAATTTCCCTGATTGGAAGAATTTCCTCCTTGATGCTTTTGATTCTTATTGTGCCAATGAGACTTATAATCATCCCTCGATCTTTTGTTATCTCAAGACTGATTCTCCGATCGTTTTGACGAAGTCTTCATCTTGGCCTCGATAGCTATGACTCAGTTGACCACTTCTTGGAAGTTAGTAATCCCCAAAGCAGTGAACATGGGGCCTAACTCGTCATTAGGACCATCGATGAACATTCTACACTTGTCTTCCTTTTTCTTTATGAATTCCGAGCCGTATTTGCAATATTTTTAGAATTCACTAACATACTGCTCGATAGGCTTTCCTCCTTGTTTCAGATATAGGAATTTCTTTTTGCGTTCTACAAGATACTGATCACTAATATACTTCTTTTTGAATTCTTTGAGGAAGAATTCCCAAGTGATAGCTTCTTCAGGTGTTGCCAAGGTAGTAGTCTCCCACCAATTCAATGCCTCCTCGGCCAACAAAGCAACTGCACACTCCAGTTTGTGTTCATCTGAGCACTGCAATTTCTTAGACAAGATTCTTGTCGTATTCTCCAGCCAGTACTCCGCTTCTTCTGGCTTGTCTTCAGTTGTTCCAGTGAAAGTGTAAGCTCTGTGTTGAGCTAACTTATCAATTGGAGCTCTTGCCGGTTTTGCTACCAGAGGGTCAAGAAGAGTTGGAGGATTTTGTCTCATAGAGACAATCATCTGATCAGACATCTCCTTGAGACTGGAGAAGCATTCCCATTGTATGGGATGAATTGCAGGAACTCCCTGCTGAACTTGTTGAGCTCCAGCCGGTTCTTGAGGATTTTGCTCCATCCTCACGCTCTCTCCCTCATTAGAGGAGCCAGTCGAGCTTTCATTATCTTTGCCCAACCTCGTTCCAGGCATTCTATGTATAAGAAGTAAAAGATAGTCAAGCTCAAGTCACAATCCAATCAATGTTCACATGACTCCTAGGTGGCGCCTAAGTGATCAATAACAATACCTTATTCATGAAATAGACCCTAGAATCATGCAACCTTAAAGCTCTGATTACCATTTTGTAACATACTCTAACCACCCTAGTAGGATTAGGCAAGTTACCACAATTACAATCAATAATCCATTCATTTAAAGCTAGTGAGTTCAATTCGTTTTAAGCCTTTCTTGCACATTAAGTAATAATTCGAATAGGTGAGGATTCAATAGACAATGCATGATACACCTACTAGATATATTAGGACCCATAATGCAATTAGTTATCATGAACAACACCATTTAGGACTTACTTGTTCTTCAAGCAACCATTCGAATGGTTGGAGAACACAATAGGACTATTATGCATACCAATAGGTGATTTACATCATTTACCCATGTGACTGTACTCAAACATACATGCTTTCAATGTTATATACATCATTCGACTTGCACAATAAATGACCAAAGTAGTCCATGTTTAAACATGAAGGTTACTACATTTACTTGTTGTTAACTAGGCAACTTCAATAGGTCTATTCAAACCATTACATGCATAAACCAACCATGGGAATCTAACATTAGGCTAAAAAGCATTCAAGTTCAATTAAGTGTATACATACCCATACTTACATGCAATACTCTTTATAGGTTATAGATGAAGTTAATATATACAAATCATTACTAAGTGATCATGAATATACATGCCTTAGGTGCCCCCATCCTAGGAGAACTATAACAAGATGGAAACATACTCTTTCAAGCAAAATGTGACTTGTATGAGCCTAGACTTCGGGATAGGATCCAATATCAACCTGAATTGTAGTAAAGACACTTGATTAAGCAAAACTTGGTGAGTGAGTTCAAGTTGCAAGGCAATCAATACAATAAGTCTCAACTACGAACCATCTAATAGATGGTATAGTTCCCCCATCAATAAGGAACCATTCAAATAACTATGTAAACAATACAAGATGCATTTGCTTAATTTTCAATCCAATATTAATACAAGTCTTGAAATTTAGACATGCTCAATCATCCAATTCGAATAACAATAGGCATAACATGTCATTTGAACACAATCAAAGTCTCAAACTCAGGCAATCTCATATAAGCAATGTTCAAGCAATGTGATACGGAAGCCATGATCCAAGAATTACCTCAAAATCTAGGAACCTCTAGATCACAATTAATCTAGCAAACTCACTAATATGATCCGAGAAAACCCCAAACTCCACGTTCAGCAAACCGATAATAAAGCATGATCTTGATGTAGAAAACGAGATAGGATGAATTTGACGGTAGCGGTGTTGGATAGATTTGTCCTTGGCACCCTCCTAATCGCAATAGAATAGGCAAACACCTGCCAACAGCACGAATCTCTCCGATGAATGGATGATGACGAGATAGATGTTGTAGAATATTTTGTCCTCGACACCATCTTAGACGCGATTATCTAAGCAAGCAACCTCAAGCGGCTCTAACTCACCCTCCTGATGCAATTACCTAGGCAAGCAAGAGTGTGAAGATGATCTCCATTACAAGAACTTGACGAACTTACGTTGAAGAAGACTTCTAATTCGAAAAATAACAAGGCAAATCTATCTACCTTGAAAATAAAATGGCCCATAGCCAAAGGTTTTTTGTAACTCAAAACTCCATGATGTTCTTCTTATTAATGAAGCAAGTATGCCTTTAAATAGGCTACAAATGAAGAGTTCAACTTAAAAAGTAAACTAATAAAAATAAATAAACAAATCTAATCTAATAAATCATCTAAAAATCATAAATATCTTCATAAAGAATCCTAGATCAAATTTAAGTACAAATAATCAATACAATTATTGAAAATTCGTAATAAATAATATTTCCCGTAATAAATCCGTATAGAGATTTCTGCTCGCATAGTCTTCACTAAAACGGACATAACTTGAGTTCCCGATGTCGAATTGATGCGTTTCAAGATGCGTTGGAAAGCTAAGAGACATACGAATATGTTTGAAGAAGACATTTAGACTCAGAAGTGCCTAGATCCCATCCAAAAATTCGATGCAAGTCGGCTGAAATTCCAGACTTATAAAACAGCTTCAACTCTTTGGCTACAATGCATCATTTTAACCCCCATACATGTATCATTCTCCCCCTGTTGAAAACGATTCGTCCCGAATCTTAAGACTTTTTTATCACAACCTTCAAGTCTCTTGAGATGTCTCCAGGAATGAAATATTAAAACTAGGACCTAAATAGAGAATTATATATTTTTCTTTTTTTTCAACTACTAAAAAAACTAGTAAAAGATAATTGTTTTAAACACCTAAACCTGGCTCTGATACCAATTGATACGGAAGCCATGATCAAAGAATTACCTCAAAATTTAGGAACCCTCTAGATCACAATTAATCTAGCAAACTCACTAATATGATCCGAGAAAACCTCAAACTCCACGTTCAGCAAACCGATAATAAAGCATGATCTTGATGTAGAAAATGAGATAGGATGAATTTGACGGTAGTGGTGTTGGATAGATTTGTCCTTGGCACCCTCCTAATCGCAATTGAATAGGCAAACACCTGCAAACGGCACGAATCTCTCCGATGAATGGATGATGACGAGATAGATGTTGTAGGATATTTTGTCCTCGGCACCCTCTTAGACGCGATTATCTAAGCAAGCAACCTCAAGCGGCTCTAACCCACCCTCCTAGATGCAATTACCTAGGCAAGCAATAGTGTGAAGATGATCTCTATTACAAGAACTTGACGAACTTACGTTGAAGACTTCTAATACGAAAAGTAACAAGGCAAATCTATCTACCTTGAAAATAAAATGGCCCATAACCAAAGGTTTTTTGTAACTCAAAACTCCATGGTGTTCTTCTTATTAATGAAGCAAATATGCCTTTAAATAGGCTACAAATGAAGAGTTCAACTTAAATTAGGAAAAGTAAACATAATAATAAAATAAATAAACATATTTTATCTAACCTAAAAGACTAATAAATAAATAACAAATCTAATCCTAAATCATCTAAATATCTTCATAAAGAATCCTAGATTAAATTTAAGTACAAATAATCAATACAATTATTGAAAATTCGTAATAAATAATATTTCCCGTAATAAATCCGTATAGAGATTTCTGCTCGCATAGTCTTCACTAAAACGGACATAACTCGAGCTCCCGATGTCGAATTGATGCGTTTCAAGATGCGTTGGAAAGATAAGAGACATACGAATATGTTTGAAGAAGACATGTAGACTCAGAAGTGCCCAGATCCCATCCGAAAATTTGTTGCAAGTCGGCTGAAATTCCAGACTTATAAAACAGCTTCAACTCTTTGGCTACAATGCATCATTTTAGCCCCCCCATACATGTATCACAATGTCTCAATATCAATAGCTCATGGTATTCAATTTTCCTTTATTATCAATCAATGCAATTCAATGGAGCAATATATTCAATGTACATGAGGTATGAGTTCATTTTAAGTATAGCCTTGAGAATCGATTACTCAGTCTAGATACTCAAGTCCCCAACCAAACATTCGCCAATACCAATAATCAATATGGTACAAAGTACCGGTCAAATCCCTCATACTGTCGCCAATGACCAATAATAATACTTCCCTCCTACTGTCGCCAATTAGGGACGAATGTCCTAGACCGTAGTCCACCCCGATAATGAGCTTTATAGACTCTATGGCATGCCAGCTATATCTATGACCAACTTCGAGACCAAGGCTTACAATAGTTATCACTTTCATTCAATTTCAAGCATGATTCGACTCAATATGCACATTTAGTGCCAATATCCCCTTTCAATCGAATAGGGTTCAATGCCAATCACAATACCAATAGCTCAATGATCAATATTTTACAATCAATGAATGCACATCTTTCAATAAGTCATTAGATCAATAGATTGAGTTGTCTTTAAGTTATTAACTAGCATGCTTCAATACAATGGAAATCAAATTATAAAGATCATGCTACAACAACAAATTTAATCAAGGAAGCATGCTTATCAATCAAGTAATCATTCAATTGCTTCAATCAAGTAATCACACCAATGTTCCTCAACGGAACACTTACCTTACACATGCTTAAGAGCATGCGCATTATACCATTCAATCAATAAATCAATAAGCAATTTAAATCAAGACATACTTGGAAAGATTACCGCCCTTTCCAAAACTTTAAACTACACTCACAGGAATTTTCTGAGCTCTTGTCGATCCCGGGTTGAAATCTCTTTCCCTCTCCTAGCTTGCTGATCTATGTGAGCCCCTTTTTCCTCAATTTCCACTTGATCTATCATTACATATAATGCATAGTGTATTAGGTAGAATCCAGCAGCCATTTAAGTCATTATATGACTCCATACATTCAAGCATTCAATTCAAAACATCAAGACTGTTGCTGCCTGGCAGCATGTGCACTACTTGCTTAAATGTTCATATCTTTTATTCCATACATCGGAATTTCGAACCATTTACACCGTTAGAAAGCTAACTTAATTGTACTTCTAACCATATAGGCTTTGCATTTTTATTCATTATGAATTATTACAGTTTTTTATTTAAAGGCAAACCAAATTATGCCACTATACAGTTTGCACTGTCCTTAGAGATTAATCTCTACAAACTGTTTTACAACTCGGAATTCGATTCTGTTTGTTGTATATGAAACTAGACATACTCATGATTCTATACATATAAGATTTACTCTTTTGGTCTGTAATTTTCTACAAATTTTTAAACTCACTGTCCGAAACAGAGTCTTCTAGACAGATTTTCTTTATAGCTAGATTTTAGCTTCATTAATCACTTAGACAAAGATTCTAACATGATTGTTCAACATATATACTCATTCATACATGTCTAAGTCAGTCCAATTATGTGTCAAACCTATAAAAATAGGGCAATTGAATAATATTTTTGAATTGATTGAATAAGACATTATCTCACTAGAATTTCCAGCAACAAGAATTTCAATCATTTCTAGTATTCATCTACGTTTTTCCAGCAACTAACATAACAATTCACCATCAATTTGGTTAATGACAATTACAATTTCAATTTCAAAAGCCATTCGATTCATTCTAAACAGTCTACTATTTCATGGATTGATCAATCAATTGAACTTCTTAACTAATTCATGGCATCAACTCACTAATTAATCATCCAATTCATGTAATTCAGGCAAGAACTTAAAATCTACATGCATCATTTGAATCTATAATGCAATAAGGAAGAAATTTTACCTTCCTTTCAAGATAATATGAATGCTAGCAACTCCAATTCTTCCAAATTTCAAGCTTGAATCTATTAACATGGAATTTTCTCACTCATTTACTTTCTCCCTAATTTGTTCATCAATTCGGCACTACGGAGGAAGATGATAATGGTTCATCAATTAACTCCTTCTAAAATGACTAATTTGCCCTTGATTATCCACTAACTAATGACATGTATAAGGGCATTTAGGAATATAAGAATTTTGCATGCATTCCTTCATTTTGTTACTTGTTTCAGTTTGGTCACTTATAAATTTTGGTTACCACTTTTTCAATTACAGCATACTAGTCCTTATTAACTAGACCTAGTACCTTGCTTTCAATCAATTAGGGATTAAATGAAGGCATTGTAGTAACTTCCTTTATACTAGTTTTGAGGATATTACAATATGTATATTATTTAGGACTAAAATACAAAGAAACTAAAACTGAATTATTTTTATAATCAATTTAATTGTCTTCTCTATCGATACTCAAGGGTCATACCGGTACCAATTCAACTTACAAATTCCAGTAACCAAATTTCTTACCTGATACGGCCCTCTGTACCGGTATACCCTGCACAATATAGTTCATTTTACTTATAATGGACCGATACGCTTACTTACTATACCAGTACGCTCTGTAACAAATTGCAAGTTTAGAACTGAATTTCGATTTTAATCTATTTAAAAGGGTTCTAAAAACCCTAACATGCTTTAATATATATTCAGACTTTTTGAAGCTATGAAATCATGTGTACACATTAATTTTCATATAACCAGATTCATATCACAATGTCCAAGATTAATATTCATAAAATATTTCAAATATAACTTCCTTGTGCATATAGTTATTTACGCAACTCACAATTTAGCTTATAACTTCACATACCATATGTACCTAACCATATATCATATCATGCTATACAAGTCAAGTATGTCATATTTAGTCACATCATGACCTAATAAATCCTTACTTAAATTCATAACCTTCTTTAAACATGGCTTAACTAATGAATGTCCCACAAACCAATCATAGTATAAACCTAACATCACAATATAACATGACCATTTTATGTCATATTAATTCACCTTACTCCATTCCCTTTTAAGTTCTCTTTTAACCCTTGTTGAGCATAACATTATAACCAAGTAGTTAATATCATAGCTTAAAACCAATTTCTCTACTAACTATTAATTCAAACATGATATCATTTCCAAAATCATACACTTCAAAATGCAAATCTCATGTGCTTAGTTCATATCCTACCATCTAAGAGTTTCACAAAGAAAACTTACTCAATGCCTCCTTGATACTTTTGAAGATTTACTACCTGAAACGTATGCAAAGAAAGAAAGTAAGCTTATATAGCTTAATGAGGTAGTTAAATTAAAATGTATGTGAAATATAATGCTTTTAACTTAAATATAAATATGTATCATGAGCATAGTATAATAACATATCATATGTAGCATAGCTATCGTAGTTCCTGATAGAGTAGCGCAATCTTGGATTTGGAAGCCTTCAATCAAGTTGTTGCAAGAACTAGGAGCTCTAGACTCAAAATCAAGAAAAGTATGGGCAGATCTGAAAATTCAAGAGAAAAGAGAAGGGCTTTTCTTGAAAATTTCAGATTCGAGGCTGGAAATTTAAAGAAAAAAAGACAAGATGAAGGATTTAGATGATAAGGAATAAGAATATAAATAAAAAAATTAAGAAAAAGATAGGTAAAACAAATCTAAAGATTCCAGCTTTGTTTATGGAATTATGGAAGATGGTGTGAAGGTTGAAGATGAAGATGGCTTGCGAATTGTTGATGTTGTTTTGTCCTCGGCACCCTCTTAGACTCAATTATCTAAGCAAGCAACCTCAAGCGGCTCTAACCCACCCTCCTAGACGTGATTATCTAGGCAAGCAAGAGTGTGAAGATGATCTCCCTCACAAGAACTCGTCAAACTTATATTGAAGAAGACTTCGAAGGCTCAAGTAATCAGCACTTGCAAAAGCAAACTCACTAAATATTTCATAAATCAAAGAAAATTTGTCTTACAATGATGGAGACTTCATCCTTTTATAGGTGAAGGATAAAAAAAGTAATTTAACTTCTACTAAAACAAGGAAAATCTAATCTAATTAAAAATAAAAAAATAACAGCCTTTAAACTCCTTGTGCTTGTGTGGTAAGGAATAGGGTGATAATAAGGCAAGTGATAAGCTGATAAGGGCTGGGTGGCTGGTTCCTAAAGTATATAAAACCCTAAAAACATCAATTTAAATGATAATAAATATATTGGGCTAAGTTTAATTCGTCCAAAGCCTTATATGTTAGCTTTCGGGCTGAATTTTACAAAATCCCGTAATAATCTCGTATCCAGTTTTCTGCATGCGCAATCTTCAGTAAATTTGACGTATATTGAGTTCCTGATGTTCGATTGACGCGTTTCAAGATGCGTCGGAAAGGTAACTGAATGAAGGACAATTTGTTAGAAGACAACTTGACTCAAAAATGTCTGGATCCCATCCAAAAACTCGTCGCAAGTTTAGCTGACTTTCGAGACATTACAAACAGATTCAATTTCTTGTCCAAGATGCATCATTTTTGACCTCCTATGTGTGCACTTTTTGGCTTTTATTGTTTGCATCGAACAAATTGAGCTTCTTGTCCAATATTAGTAATCGGACCCCGCTCATGCATGTATCATTCCCCCACTCCTCAAAAGGATTCGTCCTCGAATCTAAATCGGCAATGAGAGAACAATCATCAACTTCAATTGAAAAGGCTTCTTTGTTGTATGTAGAGTGATCTAATTGAGCTCCTCTCAATGGTTCAACAAAATCATGAAAAAATAAGACAGCACTACTCGAACATTTGTAAGGATTAGTCAAAACAAAATCACCCGTCACGTTCTTTTTCTTGTCTTTTTCTTTTGGGCTTTGTGTGACTTTTACCTCATATGTATTTTCACTCACCAAATTTGGGCCATTAATTTGACTTTTTTCACTCTCGGCCTCTTTACTCTTAGTCTTTTGTATCTCACATCCCATATCCATCTCACAAAATTTATCATCAATGTACAATTTCTGTAGAGGAGAAAGTGTTTCTAACGGAATGATAGGACAAGAATCAAATGAAGGGTTAGAATTACACTTACTTTCTTCGTGGGGAGGTGATGAGAGTATAGCAAGTGGACCTACTACTTCACATGAGGGATTAGAAGCATTGTCATCTTGTCTAATGTGTTCACTATCACTATCATTTTGTTTGGGAGATGGTTCTTCTCCAATATCAACATTTGCACAAATGCTAGAAGTAGAAGTACGAAGAGAATCATGTGTGTACCTTCTGGTTTTTGGATGTCTTCATGGTTGGTTGCCTTTGTGTGGTCAATTGATTCAGCCTTTTGTGCTTCCAATCTTTTTCGTTTTATCCTCTCACACTGTTTTTTTGCATTCGCTATTTCTTCATCTACTTTTCTGGCTCTATTGTAGCAAACGAGAGCTTCTGGCCTTGGTGCACAACCGAGTATCCATTTGTATTGATTCGATGGACAGCGCCACGATCATTTTTCCAAGGTCTTCCTAATAGCAAGTGGGTGACTTCCATAGGAACCACGTCACACCATACATCATCACAATAGCTTCCAAGAGTAAAAGAGATTAAACAACGTTCGGTTACCTTCATATCCGGTCCGCTATTAAACCCTTGAAGATGATACAGCTTAGGGTGTTCTTGGCATGGTAGATCGAGTGCATCAACAATGAAGCTGCTCACTAAGTTTACACGGCTGTCACCATCAATAATTAAAGAACATAGATTACCTTGTATCTTACATCGTGACCGAAAAATATTTATTGGTATACGATAACGAGTGTTGAAAAGAGAATAAAACATCCTAATTGCTTTAAGAATCCAAAGAAAAGGTTAGACACCAATAGAATTATAGTTGCAAGGAGAAAGAAGAGTATGCAACTTTTAGTCCCAGTAACATAAGGAAACAAGAAGGTGTTAGAAGATGTGTAAGAAGCAATAAAAGCTAAAACAAATGAAAACTAATGGCTAAGAATGAAAGAAAATTAGAAAAACCCCGAAAACCCTAGAATTTTGCAGCAACTTGATCTACTTCGTTCGAGGTGTTCTCGATGTCAAAAAATTCTGAAATTTTATGTGGTGACTCCTCAAAAGGTGTAGATCTGATCTGGAAATTTTCAGCTCAAAATTCACTCGTTTGAATTTGACGAATTTTCCCTAATTTTCGAGTTTTTCACCCAAAAACGCCAAAATTCTTGTCAAGAATCATCCCAAATCTGATACCAAATGATAGAGTAGCGCAATCTTAGATTTGGAAGCCTTCAATCAAGTTGTTGCACGAACTAGGAGCTCTAGACTTAATCAAGAAAAGTATGGGCAGTTCTAAAAATTCAAGAGAAAAGAGAAGGGCTTTTCTTGAAAATTTCAGATCTCAGATGATAAGAAATAAGAATATAAATAAAAATATTAAGAAAAAGATAGGTAAAACAAATCTGAAGATTCCAGCTTTGTTAATGGAATTATGGAAGATGGTGTGAAGGTTGAAGATGAAGATGGCTTGAGAATTGTTGATGTTGTTTTTGTCCTCGACACCCTCTTAGACTCAATTATCTAAGCAAGCAACCTCAAGCGGCTCTAACCCACCCTCCTAGACGTGATTATCTAGGCAAGCAAGAGTGTGAAGATGATCTCCCTCACAAGAACTTGTCAAACTTATGTTGAAGAAGACTTCGAAGGCACAAGTAATCAGCACTTGCAAAAACAAACTCACTAAATATTTCATAAATCAAAGAAAATCTGTCTTACAATGATGGAGACTTCATCCTTTTATAGGTGAAGGATAAACAAAATAATTTAACTTCTACTAAAACAAGGAAAACCTAATCTAATTAAAAATAATAAAAAATAATAGCCTTTAAACTCCTTGTGCTTGTGTGGCAAGGAATAGGGTGATAAGGCAAGTGATAAGCTGATAAGGGTTGGGTGGCTGGTTCCTAAAGTATATAAAACCCTAAAAACATCAATTTAAATGATAATAAATATATTGGGCTAAGTTTAATTTGTCCAAAGCCTTATATGTTCGCTTTCGGGCTGAATTTTACAAAATCCCGTAATAATCTCGTATCCAGTTTCCTGCATGCGCAGTCTTCTGTAAATTGGACGTATCTTGAGTTCCTGATGTTCGATTGATGCTTTTCAAGATGCGTTGGAAAGGTAACTGAATGAAGGACAATTTGTTAGAAGACAACTTGACTAAAAAATGCCTAGATCCCATCCAAAACCTCATCGCAAGTTAGCTGACTTTCCATACATTACAAACAGATTCAATTTATTGTCCAAGATGCATCGTTTTTGACCTCCTATGTGTGCACTGTTTTGGCTTTTATTGTTTGCATCGAGCAAATTGAGCTTCTTGTCCAATATTAGTAATTTGACCTCGCTCATGCATGTATCATTATTGATACGGAAGCCAGGATCCAAGAATTACCTCAAAATCTAGGAACCCTCTAGATCACAATTAATCTAGCAAACTCACTAATATGATCCGAGAAAACCCCAAACTCCACGTTCAGCAAACCGATAATAAAGCATGATCTTGATGTAGAAAACGAGATAGGATGAATTTGACGGTGGCGGTGTTGGATAGATTTGTCCTTGGCACCCTCCTAATCGGAATTGAATAGGCAAACACCTGCAAACGGCACGAATCTCTTCAATGAATGGATGATGACGAGATAGATGTTGTAGGATATTTTGTCAAGAAGCTTTGATACCAAGCTCTGATACCAAATGATAGAGTAGCGCAATCTTGGATTTGGAAGCCTTCAATCAAGTTGTTGCAAGAACTAGGAGCTCTAGACTCAAAATCAAGAAAAGTATGGGCAGATCTGAAAATTCAAGAGAAAAGAGAAGGGCTTTTCTTGAAAATTTTAGATTCGAGGCTGGAAATTTAAAGAAAAAAAGACAAGATGAAGGATTAGATGATAAGAAATAAGAATATAAATAAAAAGATTAAGAAAAAGATAGGTAAAACAAATCTGAAGATTCCAGCTTTGTTAATGGAATTATGGAAGATGGTGTGAAGGTTGAAGATGAAGATGGCTTGCGAATTGTTGATGTTGTTTTTGTCCTCGGCACCCTCTTAGACTCAATTATCTAAGCAAGCAACCTCAAGCGGCTCTAACCCACCCTCCTAGACGTGATTATCTAGGCAAGCAAGAGTGTGAAGATGATCTCCCCTCACAAGAACTCGTCAAACTTATGTTGAAGAAGACTTCGAAGGCACAAGTAATCAGCACTTGCACTAAATATTTCATAAATCAAAGAAAATCTGTTTTACAATGATGGAGACTTCATCCTTTTATAGGTGAAGGATAAACAAAGTAATTTAACTTCTACTAAAACAAGGAAAACCTAATCTAATTAAAAATAATAAAAAAAATAACAGACTTTTAACTCCTTGTGCTTGTGTGGCAAGGAATAGGGTGATAAGGCAAGTGATAAACTGATAAGGGTTGGGTGGCTGGTTTCTAAAGTATATAAAACCCTAAAAACATCAATTTAAATGATAATAAATATATTGCTCTAAGTTTAATTCGTCCAAAGCCTTATATGTTAGCATTCGGGCTGAATTTTACAAAATCTCGTAATAATCTCGTATCCAGTTTTCTGCATGCGCAGTCTTCAGAAAATTGGACGTATCTTGAGTTCCTGATGTTCGATTGACGCGTTTCAAGATGCGTTGGAAAGGTAACGGAGTGACGGACAATTTGTTAGAAGACAACTTGACTCAAAAATGCCTGGATCCCATCCAAACACTCGCCATAAGTTAGCTGACTTTCCAGACATTACAAACATATTCAATTTCTTGTCCAAGATGCATCGTTTTTGACCTCCTATGTGTGCACTGTTTTGGCTTTTATTGTTTGCATCGAGCAAATTGAGCTTCTTGTCCAATATTAGTAATTTGACCCCGCTCATGCATGTATCATTATTGATACGGAAGCTAGGATCCAAGAATTACCTCAAAATCTAGGAACCCTCTAGATCACAATTAATCTAGCAAACTCACTAATATGATTTGGGAAAACCCCAAACTCCACGTTCAGCAAACCGATAACAAAGCATGATCTTGATGTAGAAAACGAGATAGGATGAATTTGACGGTGGCAGTGTTGGATAGATTTCTCCTTGGCACCCTCCTAATCGTAATTGAATAGGCAAACACCTGCAAACGACACGAATCTCTCCAATGAATGGATGATGACGAGATAGATGTTGTAGGATATTTTGTCAAGAAGCTTTGATACCAAGCTCTGATACCAAATGATAGTGTAGCGCAATCTTGGATTTGGAAGCCTTCAATCAAGTTGTTGCAAGAACTAGGAGCTCTAGACTCAAAATCAAGAAAAGTATGGGCAGATTTAAAAATTCAAGAGAAAAGAGAAGGGCTTTTCTTGAAAATTTCAGATTCGAGACTGGAAATTTAAAGAAAAAAAGACAAGATGAAGGATTAGATGATAAGAAATAAGAATATAATAAATAAAAAGATTAAGAAAAAGATTGGCAAAACAAATATGAAGATTCCAGCTTTGTTAATGGAATTATGGAAGATGGTGTGAAGGTTGAAGATGAAGATGGCTTGCGAATTGTTGATGTTGTTTTTGTCCTCTGCACCCTCTTAGACTCAATTATTTAAGCAAGCAACCTCAAGTGGCTCTAACCCACCCTCCTAGACGTGATTATCTAGGCAAGCAAGAGTGTGAATATGATCTCTCTCACAAGAACTCGTCAAACTTATGTTGAAGAAGACTTCGAAGGCACAAGTAATCAGCACTTGCAAAAACAAACTCACTAAATATTTCATAAATCAAAGAAAATCTGTCTTACAATGATGGAGACTTCATCCTTTTATAGGTGAATGATAAACAAAGTAATTTAACTTCTACTAAAACAAGGAAAACCTAATCTAATTAAAAATAATAAAAAAATAACAGCCTTTAAACTCCTTGTGCTTGTGTGGCAAGGAATAGGGTGATAAGGCAAGTGATAAGCTGATAAGGGCTGGGTGGCTGGTTCCTAAAGTATATAAAACCCTGAAAACATCAATTTAAATGATAATAAATATACTGGGCTAAGTTTAATTCGTCCAAAGCCTTATATGTTCGCTTTCAGGCTGAATTTTACAAAATCCCGTAATAATCTCGTATCCAGTTTTCTGCATGCGCAATCTTCAGTAAATTGGACGTATCTTGAGTTCCTGATGTTTGATTGACGCGTTGGAAAGGTAACTGAATGAAGGACAATTTGTTAGAAGACAACTTGACTAAAAAATGCCTAGATCCCATCCAAAAACTCATCGCAAGTTATCTGACTTTCCAGACATTACAAACAGATTCAATTTCTTGTCCAAGATGCATCGTTTTTTGATGGCTTGGAAGCAAACCTAGGGCTTTAGACTCGAACAAGGAAGTTAGGCGCAAATTTGAAAATTTAAGAGAAACTAGTTGGGGGTTTCTTGAAAATTTCAGATTTAATGCTGGAAATTCAAGAAACGAAGATAAGAGGGAAGATAAGATGATGATTAATAAAAATAAAAACAAAAGATTGAAAAAGACTAAGATAAGCAGATACGTAAAACAAATCTGGAAATTTCCAACTTTGTTTATGGCTTGTGGAGATGGCGTGAAGGTTGAAGATGAAGATGGCTTGCGATTTGTTGTTGTTGTTTCGTCCTCGACACCCTCTTAGACGCAATTATCTAAGCAAGCAACCTCAAGCGGCTCTAACCCACCCTCCTAGATGCAATTACCTAGGCAAGCAAAGAGTGTGAAGATGATCTACCTCACAAGAACTCGATGATCTTATGTTGAAGATGGCTTCTAGACAAGTTTACCGAACACTTGCAAACTCAAAGAATACTAAAATCTCTAAAGAGAACTTTTTATTAATCAATGAAATCTGAATTACAATGTGGGTGAAGCCTCCTTTATATAGGCCATGGAGAAGTTTTAATCCTATTAAACTTAGGAATTAAATACAATAAATAAATGCTAAAATCTAATCTCCTAATTAGATAAGTAACTTCTAATAATAAATAAATGCTAAAAATAAAATCCTAGTCAAATAAATATGATCCTAATAGATATTGCAGAATCCTATATTGATTTAAATTACAAATAATCAAATAAAATCTTGAAAATTCGTAATTATCCAAAAATCCCGTATTAATCCCGTATAGGAATTTCTGCATGCGTTGCCTTCGCTAAAATAGATGTATCTTGAGATCCAGATGTCCGATTGAGGCGTTTCAAGATGAGTTGGAAAGATAATTTGTAGTCGGACAAGTTTTAAGAAGACATGTTGACCCATAAATGCCTGGATCCTATCCAAAAATTCGTCGCAAGTTAGCTGACTTTCCAGACTTCACAAACAGATTCAGTTTCTTGTCCAAGATGCATCGTTTTTGACCTCCTATGCGTGCCTATGCATGCATTGTTTTGGCCATTATTGTTTGCATCGAACAAATTCAGCTTTTTGTCCAATATGAGTAATTTAACCCCGCTCATGCATGTATCAGAATTTCTAGTGATTTAATGAACTTACTACCAAGGTACAAAAACTAGGGTAGATTTCACTAATTTAACACCAAGGCCATCAAAAGCTTAACATTATATCCTTATTAGAACAAGATCCTAAGCTATTGGCAAGTTTGCTAACATCTCAAGACTTAGTTAATAACATAACTAACAACATTTTAGACTACCATTTTATTACTGATACCATAGAAAATCACAACAGCCTCATAAATCTTTTGAACCTCGAATGCTAGTCTCTATTTTAATCTTTACTCGAGCATAACAGTCTCGACAGAGTAGCATCCACACAAGTTGCTTTGAGATTATAATTCACTCCATTATATATATAATTTCAAGTAATATACGTTTGATACAAGGCCAAGAATTCTGCTGCTGATGATGCTACATATAGTTATCTATCTAAGTGTATCCAGATAACAACATATCGAAAAGTACCGTTCCATAATTACTATTTCGATCATAGATAATTAACTAATCCAAAATTTCAGTTTGAAAGCCACATCCTATTATCACTATACTCTATTTCAAAGGAATTCATACATTTATACTATACTAGCAAAGTTAGCTTACCAAGATATTGATAGCAACTTCAAATTGAGGACAAATTTTGCAAGATTTAAGTCTTCTCAAGAAAACTCGTACGCTTATCCATGGAGAATTTTCGGTGGAGAATGGAGAGGAAAAAATGAAGTTGGTTTGAGAAATTTGCTTCCTCTTTCTTTCCCATCCAATCTCACAACCCCTTCCCCCAAAATATCACATTTTCATTTATTTTCAATAGCCAAATTACCCATTATTCATCACCAATAAAACATGTTGAAGACACATGGATTCCACTTATCCAAATTGGTCAAATATGCCATGCAAATAATGAGCCTTGTCTTCTACTCAATTTGATCCCTTCTTTAATTCTATTCATTCACAATTTGATTCTTAGACATTAACTAATTCAATTTTTATCAATTCACTTCAAATCACTTTTTAACTTGATCCAATGGTTCTAATTGCTTTCTTAAAGGTTCAAGAATGTGTTCCAAATTATTAAAATCAATAATAAATACTAGCCCGATTTTTAGGTGTTACACCTCCAATCTTCCCTTGTCTTGAAGAAGAACAACTCAAGCTTCTTCCACAGGTTTTTTAGACCAAAATGAGGCTTGATCTTTGGGTATTTTGATTCTTGATTCAATTCAATGAATAATTCAGAAAATATTTCGAATCTGAACTCACTTCTAAATTTGTTTGGGCCATGGTTTCCTAGATAAGGGAAAAGCTATTTAAAGCCAACATAAGAAGGAAGGGGAGCTAGATATTTCTAAAAATGAATTTAAAATCAAAGCTAGTAATTATTAACTTTAAAGGAAATCAAATTGGTGGAAGGAGGAAACATTGCCTGGCGGAGTTTCACTTTTCAATGTTTTGTTTCTTTCTTCTCTTATATTTTATTTATAAAATATTAATTAAAAACGAAAATAGTCATATGAACCTTTCGATGGATTTATTAAAAATGAGACATGGGGAAAGTTCCACCTTTATACTTTGGATAATTAACTAAACAAGGTCTCATTTTTTTACAATTTAATCCTAAATCTCAAAGCTTCAGAATTAAACTTAATAATTTAGAATTAACTACATCATATTATTCGAGGACTAATTTAATCATCGAAAAAAATGATTTTCGATTACTGGAAATTCAATTAACTACTAGATCAGCTTTTGGGGTGTCACACCTACAACAGGATTGATCCTAGGAACGGATCTTTTGAGCTTTGATATATTACACCTATATATTAGTTTTTTCTTATTATTGAAATAATGGTGCAACATATTTTTGGACTACTGATGGCATAGCTGCTTTTTAGTTTTTGCATGTCATTGCTTGAGGACAAGCAATAGCTTAAGTTTGGGACTATATTTGATGCCCTTTTACTTGAAGTGTTGCATGTGTTCAAGCTGATATAGTTGCATTTAGGATTAGGTTGCATATATTTTTGGAGTTTATGCCTGAGCTTATCGATTTACATATATTGGTGCTATTAATGGGGAAGGTAGTGTATTTTAGTGGTGCTTCTCATGAGCCAACATAGTGGAGTGTTAGGAGCATTGGAGAAGCTTTCTCTCATGATGGACTCAATGCCACAACATTGTTGGGAAGCTGGAGACAAATCTTAGATCATTTGATGCGAATTAACGCGTGCTCCCATCTCCTTTTTTGAGCAATTAATGATGTGAAAAAGCAAGATCCTCATTAAAGGATCACATGAACTTTAGGGTAAAACCCTAGGAGAGTCGCCTCTAGATAAAGACATAAATGGCAACAATTTAACACAAGCTTTATGTAATATCCCAAAACATAGTCTAGAAGTACAGACAACTTTATTTGTGACTCGATTGGATCAAAGGTATCCTAGCATTACTAATTAAATGGTTTGGGACCAAATTTAAAGAAAAGAAAGAAGGGAAATGATGTCTAAGGACCAAAAGAATAAGTTAAAATATTGAAGGTTTGCATGATAAGGGAATTTTAGAACATGGTTCTTACACATGTCACTTAATTAAGTAACCATGCGGGAGATCAATTCAACACAATTGTCATCTTTTTTTCTTAGTTGACCGCAGTTTTGAGAGTGAGAGAAAGATCTTTGATATCCATGGAGATTTTGGAGACAAGCTTATCGATTCAAGAATTTTTTCTTGAATAGTCAAGAAAAGGAAGTGGACAAAGAAGAAATTTGATCAAGTAAGGCGTAAAGTAGATCAAGCCGGTGAAAAACAGAAATGAATCGTAACCTGGGAGCAAAACTAGCTTGGAAAAAATAGTGAGTATAGTTAAATTCTTTGGATGAGCTAACAACTCTCTGGAGCATTGTTTAATGATTTTAGTTGCTTTGAAATTGTTTGAATTATGCTATGAATGGGCAAGCTTGGATGCAAGGTAAGTACTTTAGTGAAAAGTACATTGTGGCATGAAAATTTAGTTGAAAGCATGACTTGTTATTGAATTCTATGTTCAATCTTGAAATGGAATAAAATTGTTAACATTACTTAATGTCTTGATTATGGTTTATTAAGCTTGAAATGCTATGAAATTGCTTGCTAGGTTCGAAAGCCTTGTAAGGAAGGAAATGTTTGTTTTGTGAAATGTAGTACAAATCTTTGTCATGTTAAACTATATCTGAATTTGCTAACTTGATTACAAAAGGAACTATATGTGAAACTATCAAAAGTGATATTAGAGATGTTGTCATTCGATCAAGAGAATTTTGATATTGAGATTCACATGTGGTGAATCTATAACCCAAAATAAAAAGGGGTAATAAGACATTGATATGATATTGTGATATGGAGTTATGCTCACTTTGTACAAATAAAGATGAAAAATGTTAAATCCTTGGTCTCGAGTCAGCCTTAGGTATAGTTGGCATGTTATAAAGTCCATAGAGCTCGTATTTGGGGTAGACTACGGTCCTGGACTATGGTCCTTATTTTGGCGATAGTAGGAGGGATTGAACGATACTGGGAGTACCATTTTTATGGGCGACAGTTGGTTGGTATTCGTGTACCTAGACTATACATTCGATTCTCAAGGCTAAGATAAAAGACAATAATGAAAATTACTTATCAAATTACGAACGTATCTTAATATCTTGCATGCTAAGAAATAGATAACTACATATGCTATGATTGATGTCTTATGTACCAAGGAAACTTGTGTTTATGATATGATAAATTTGATAACATGTATGACATGAAATACATCTATATGATAAGCAATGTATGCTTGTGAAAGGCTATGTTTAAGGCAAAATGTTGAGCTCATAAGCTATTCTAGTTAACCACTTTGATACCTTGTGCCTTAAGGAACTATTGTTTGAAAAACACTTGAGCATAAATAAAATTAGGTGTAATGCCATGTTTATGAATTTTGTGACTATGATGACTTGCATTTGATAAATTGCTATTGGTTCGAGTACTATAGACCTAGAAACAAAGCTATATTGAATTCTATCAATAAGACTTGAGAAGTTATGATAAAAGTAATCATGAAACTCAAGAGTTATTTGGATGGTTTAGGCAATAATTTGTTTTATAAGTAAAATGTGCTCAAAATTGATAAAGTAAATCATATTCTAGGGAGAATAAACTTATTGGTTTAAAAGGCTTATGTATGTACATGAACTACGTTGTTTGTATAACATATAAGGTTGGTTAAATTGTTAAAACATTGTGATTTGTTCGAATGTGAGGTATATATGTAAACATGGATTACTTGAATGGTCAATGTTCATAATAATCTAAACTCAATTCAAATACTCTATACCAAAATAGTTGTTCCCTTGTTTGAATCTTCATGAATATTTAATTAGTGTAACTTGGGGTGAAAAGATAGACATATGGGTCATTGAAATCAAGAATGATTATAACTAACCAATAAAGTATTAAATTAACTTGCACAACAAGTAATGTGTATAGTTGATCACTAAATATTATACTGGGTGAATAGCTTTGCCTTGTTAAAACATTCACACAAATATAAGTATTTTGTTTGACTGTTTTGAACTTATACAAGATTATACAATATTTAAGGACTATTTTGAATATAAATATATATACAAGTATGTTTTGGACTGTTTTGAATATATGTAAATGTATACATGTGAATTAAAGAAACTAAGGATGAAATAAATAAATGGTGTACAAGTGAAATAGGTTGCTTGAAACGTAAGATTATGATAAAAGAAACCAAGAAAGTTTATAAGTTAAATAAATTGAATCTTAGCCTATTAAATGTTATTTGTGAAAATAGTTAAGCTTGTTAAAGTGCCTACAAACTTGGATTGCTTAATAAGTAACTGAAATTTCATGATATGTTGGGTTAGATAACTTGAGTGATAAATACCTATCACTTATATGAAGTTATAAAGTCTATGGGTGAAAGGATATACCATGTTCGAATACTATTAAACAAGTAGTCAGTTTCTTAATCAAGTTTAAAACTTAGGATTATGACATGTATTGCCATATGCCTTGTGTATTAAGAAATCTATGGTTTTGTTGTGTTTTATGTCTTATATGATACCTTATGAGACAAGCAAACCATGATTTTGAGTTACAATGATAAATCATTTTGAAATAATATAACTTGAGTCCTCGAGACTATGTTGTGTGAGTATTCATTCATTTGGGTATACCTAAATCTTTGCTAGTTATAGTGAAAGAATAGGAATAGACTAAATTAGGTATATTATATTGTCTTCGGATTTTAGTACTACCTCACTAAGCATTAGCTTACCTATTCTATCATCACCTTTCAGGGTATCAATATTTCAGATTATCTATCGAGCTTGGACGGGATCACAAGTGTCAAGAAGTATGATTTGTAATTTCTTAAGTACTCCTAGATGGTGGCACATAGTCAATATAATTAAACATTGTGCATTTAGAGCATCTTTTAAGCATATATGTGTATAATTGAGCTCTAAGTAGTTTTCTAAGCTTTGTAATGGGCCTTTTTATTTGTTTTATGCTTGCTTGATTTGGTATTATCATAGTAATTATGAAGTTGATCTAGTAGATTTGATAATAAGTAAATGCTTAAAATGAATAGAATATACTGTGATATGCGTGAATGTATGCTTAAACGTAAATTGTATCATGTGCTAAGTCTGGATAGAATGAGGTAGCTCGATTACTGGGCTGTTAGTCTTACATTTTGAATGAGTGGTACATTTATGAAGTCACACATAATATTGTAATGCAAAGGAGTTTGAGAATTAAATCGAATTGTTAGAATATTGGTTAGAATGAAATCCTTATATTTGATCTTGTGACAATTTGATACTAATCTGTAATAAATGTTTATAGATTAACTAAATACTTGGTAAATCTTTAAGTAGTTAATAATTAGTTGAATGATTGTTAACCAAAAAGTTATGGCTTTAGATGTTGGATTGAAATAGCCATGTAGTTTGAATGAATCTTTTATAAGTGTTTATGCACTTTCCATGACTTTGAAATGAATGATTAACTGTCCTGGTGATTAGAATCCTTGATATGCTTGGTTCAAAGGACTTGTGTTTATGTAATAACCCAAAACCTGGTTTAGAAGGATATAGCATTATCAATCATAAATAAACAGTTATAATAAAAAAGTTGGTAGCTCAATTGAGTTTATAGGACCAAAAACAAGAAATGAAAGAATGGATACTTTTTAAGCAAAAGACTAAAATTTCTAATGATTTAAACATGAATCTTCATGGTAAAATTTGTATAATCTAAGAACATACACACATGTCCAAAAGTAAGGGAGAAAATGTGTGGGGGGGGGATTTCAGTTGTGGTGAAGAAGGCAACTCTTCATCCCTTTGCCTCCAAAGAAATTCGAGGCATCTTGTAGAGAGAGAGGGAGCTTGGGATCTTCATGGTAGATGGAAGAATAGAGTAGAATTATTTCAATCTCTAAAATAATTGGTTGTGTAGCTCGGTGGAGAAGGTAATTATACCGTCCTCTTCTTCCTTATCAAGCTTGGTTTGAGATAATTGTTTGTAATCTTGAATGTTCGGTAATTAGGATGTTAGAGAAATTAGTTTATGTTTTGAATCTTTGGAGATTTATGGTTGAATTGTTAATGTTTTTGCTTGGTCTTAAATTGATGGTTGAGGTGATAACGTGATGATGTGTTAGGCCTAAATTGATAAGAGTAATGTCTTGATTATGCAGGAAGCCTATGGTGATTAAAATAAGGCTGAACAATTGAATTGAGTTCGTTTGGAAATGTGGTATGTGTTTGATTTGGTTGATAGTCAAATGACACTAATATAGGTGTAACAATTGATTTTTTTGGACTGTTTTAAGTACTCAAAATAGGGGGAAAATGTTAAGAAAGTATCTTGGGGCTGTTTTGATCTTGTATTAAATTAGGGATTGTTTGGACTTAATTCAAACTAAGAAAAGTGGGTTGAACCATTACTTTAAAATAGGAGATTGTTTTAGAACTAGATAAGGTTTGATTGAAAGATGGAAACATGGAATTCTCGTTGAAATAATCTGTTTATGAATGGCTTTGGAATTTAGTATACGTATATAAAATTTGGGACTATTTTTGCATGATTCATGAATGTTAAAGGACTGTATAAAAGCTGGAGAAACTGTTGTGATAAACTAGATATTAAAAGAGTTGTTTTGATAAAGATTCGGGACTGTTCTGTTATGAGAAAATGAGCAGATTTTTAGCTATTAAAACAAGAAACTGTTTTTGTGTATAAACTATGTACAGGGACTGTTTTATGTGTTTAAAATAATGGACTGCTTTGGTAAATGAATGTATACATAAGTTATTTACTCTGTTTTATATATGAACATGGATGTTGTGAATTGTTCTTATACAAATTTTGAATGAAAGAATATATATGGATAGAAATGATTAAAGTGAGATTAATGGATTGTTTTTAAGTAGAATCCATGTATGCATGTTTAATGGGGGTAGTTGGAATGATTAAATGTATATAAGTGTGAACTACCTTGTTAGTAGGTTTGTGTGTTTAATCAAAAAGTTCAAATAATTGGTTGTATTTGAGTTTAAGTTGTCTTGTATTGATGAGTGTTTGAAGAATTGATTTGATTCTAATGTATGGTTACATTCTAGTTATATTTAGACCAAGAAGAAGATAGGAAAGATTTGGATGAGTAGCATAATATGATTGAGGATTCAGGTATCCCGTAACATTAGGATATGAGGTGAGTGTAGCATAAATCTCGAGATAGGTTGAAACTATCCCAGATATTCTTGTTGATTCGTATTAATTAGTTACACTTCTTGTATGTATAAAGATAAGCAAAGGAACATATAAGCTTGGTAATTGAGGTAAGCCTATAATTGATGGTATTCTTTAGCTTTTGAAATGCTTGATATGTGACATGATTTAATGAGATTTGATGTGATGTTACTGGCTTGATAAGAAATCCTTGATTAGTAGCTTAGGTTCCAGCTTCAAATATGGATTGGGTGCTTTGAATGAATCGAAATGGTACTCAAGTGTTTAAAATGAGGAAATATGTGATACTTGATTTGATGATATGCCTTTGATAAGATTAACTTATGTCTTAATGTACGCAATAGGAAAACTTTGTTAATCTTTCACGAATAGAGATAAATTACTCGAAACAAGAATCACGTAAGATCTATGTATATACTTATACATTTGAAAAGAATAACCATGAGTTATGATTGATTGATACTTTGAATGTACTTGAATATGCTGAAAAGTACGTTTTGTTGAAAGACACTTGCGCCTTGAACTTGTGTATATGATGTAAGATAAGCCATGATAATATGGGAACATGAAAGAGAGCATTGCTCATTTTGATATGAATGTGACAAGTTTATGGCTATCTTGATAAGGAGCTTTGCTCGATTTGTATTAATAAGATAATAAATGTTAAAGCCTTGGTTCAAATTAGTCCTAGACACAATTGGCATGCCATAGAGTCCGTCGAGCTCGTCTAAGTTTGGACTATGGTCCTAGATCCCTTGCTGATAAAGATCAAACGATCTATTGGTACTTGTGTACCCTTGTCTTGGTACTTTGTGTACCCTTGTCTCGGTACTTTGTGTACCCTTGTTTGTTACATTATATATAGGATTCGAGTGTCTAGGCTACATGTTAATCAAGGCTGAAATAATTCATAAAATTTATAATAATTAATCTTGTTGGAGTAAATGGAATGTTGGTCTATGTTCCCTTGATAATTTATTGGACTATGTCCCTTAATGATAAGTTGGACTATGCTCCCTTGATGAAATGAGTTAAGTTTAATGTTTAAAATTGGTATACAATGGAAATGTCTTGTTAACTACCTCTAAACAATTCTAAAGCTTAGGATTGAATGCTAGCTTGCTTATTTGAATTCATTCAAATTTGGTCTGGAACACCCTTGTTTATGCGCATGTAATTCATGAAATGAGTTGTTATCAGAATTGATTGTTTGTCTAAACGATGTTTGAATCCACTTGGGGCGTTGGTTGCTATTATTTAAAGTGATTGACAAATTTGGTAATCCACGTTGTTTGTTGATATGCTTAACCACAAATAGTTGCTATGTTATGGTTGTAAACTTAATAAATATGATATTTGACTTTTGATAAGTACTAATGATTTGAGTACAATAGACTTAAACAAAGTCATACTGATGTTATCAACAGGATTTGAGAAACCTTGATAGAATGAATGCACATACTAGGAGAATAAACTTACGGTTTGAGAGACTTAATCTAGTACAGGAAATACCTTGTAATTATAACAAATAAGATGGTATAATAAATGGTAATGTTTGGTGATATGTTCGACGTTAGTATAAGCTAAAAAACAGAGGGTTCGAAAGTTCCATGAACATAGTAATTTAAACGTAGTTCGAATACTCTAAACTAAATGATTTTTCTCCCTGTTGAAATTTCAAGAGATTTGAGTTAAAGTATTCTGGAGTGAAAGATAGACACTTTGGGTTGTTGTAATTACAGTTGATCATAATCAATCAATAAATTACTAAGTTAACTTGTATAACAAGTTTTGATGGGAATAATGATTGAATGTTCTAAGGAATGAATTATTTTGCCTTGTTGTGATTTTTCCCCATAAAGATACGCACTTGATGGATTACTTCAATATGTAGGCATTGTTTGATTACATCTAACCACATATATGTGTTTGATCTAAATGTCTTAGCTTACCCTTAATAGTACGGGCTAAGCTTTTTGGAGTAAATTCTATGTTATAGCATTTAAACTGAAAAGTAACTTGCATCTAGAACTTGGGAATCCACTTCTGTTTACCTTGAGAAACAAATATAATTGGACAAGTGAGTTAATAAGGATTGAGTAATGTAAAATCTTGCTACGATCAATGGTTATTAATATAACAATGTAAGTTAGATTAGCTTAAAGGTTTAAGCTACCTTTTTGAGTGAACATTAATATAAGAACCTAAAAGTTTAATTTGGGCATTGAAGACTTTCAAGAGATAATCTATTAAATTCATGATTACTTGTATAGCAAGTTATATATATATATATATATAGTAAGATACTTGTGTTATAAACTAATGATCTTATAAGGGGCTTTGATAATAAAATTCAAGAAAGTTTATAAGATTATATTACAAAATTAGATGTTCTTAATAAGAATTGATAAGTACATAAGAATACTGACCTATCATTAGACACACTATCAAAACAAGTGTTTTCTGTAAAGGGTTCATGAGAAAACCATGCTCAATGTAGGCTATAATTAAAGCCTTATCTTCTTAAGAGGTTCAGACTCATTTCGCAAAGATTAGTATCCTTGCGTGTTAAATATAATATGTAGGTAACTTTTGTGATGAGTAATATGAAATGACGGGTTATAAGTCATAATGCTTAGTAATCTGGAGGCCGAAATATGAGTTTGTACAATTAGTGTGGCACTTGCTTATAATTCTAAAATTATGGGAAAAAGATTGAGTTCAGCTTAATGTGAAGTTCTTGATAATTGTAATAGGCCTTTATTACTACCTCACTAAGCAAATACATTTGCTTATTTTATTCCTTTGTTTCATTTTAGGGTATGTGTGGTCTTGCGGATCCTCCTGAGCTAGGACATGATCACAAGTATTTGTTTAAGATACGATATAACATCATTAAGACTCCTAGAAGGTGGCACAATATTATTAAGGTGCATGATGCATATAGATTTATGTTTAATTCATTTAAGTGTATAATTCTATATTTGAGCAAATTTTGTAATGGGCCCTTAATTAATTTTGTGATTGCTTGCCTTATCTGATTTGATTGGTTAGTATCATTTTTATGGTTGCTTGAACATCTAAAGGAGTAGGGTAGTATTCTACTTTAAATGCCAATAATGTGATTTAATGATTAGCTAATAGTTAAGATAAACAAATGGTAATGAGTTAGTTTAAGTATCTAGATACGAGATAAGTGCTAAATGATTCAAGTCGTATGATTAATTTATTGAAGGTGTGTTAATTGAAATAAGAGAGTAAAGTATCTTAAATGATTTTTTTTGGTTCCATGTTTATCATTAAGGTTTGAAGGGTGGCTTAATTGGAAATCTTGGTTGACTATGCAGGATATTAAGTAGTCTTTCTAATTGAGCTGAGTACATGAATCTCTTATTGAATGGAAAGGTCATAAGCTTGAGTTCAAAATTTGACCTGTTAATCGGTATGATGTGTAATAATGAGAGATGGCTTTAATTGAATAAGAATGTTAAGACAGGTTTTAATTTATCCTGTTTTCTATCGATATGCTCAATTTGATTATACTAAGTTCTTCCATGATGTTTGAATAAGTATTGATTGGCTTGCTCAATTTGATATTTAAAGTACATCACTTAGATGTATTTATGAGTCTGAAAGGAAATTGAATTTTAAAAGTTTCAAATTATTCATGATTTCGAAAGCATGACTGATACTTTTCGAATCTAGTTGATCAGATTGTTGGTGTGTTTGTTTCTTAACACCTTCTAATTCAGCTTACTCCTAAGCCGAGTTTGGGGGTGTTACAGTTTAAAGTTGTGATCTTAAGTTCTTTATTGAGTTTAAAATACATGTTATAACTGTTTGTTATGATTGCAAAAAGATTGCTGGTAAATATATGTTTAAATTCGTTATTACCATGCCTAATTCGATCTTGTAAAGGACTTGGGTGTCTACTTTGTTTTAAGATTGAACATTTAATCAGGTATTAGTATACAAATGTGTAACCGATCTGGAATTAATTTAATGCTCATGTGATAGAAAATAAGTGCATGCTTCAAGCTAGTGATAGAAAATAACCGATTTGGAATTATTCAATGCTATAGCATTTGTTTCTTATCTATTATGTTCATTGATTTTAATGCTTAATCTTGTAAGATATATCGAGAGAGGCTTTGATTATTGAATAGTGGCTTAATATCGAGAGGGTTAAGTTAGTCCGTGTGAACAATGGAGCTTAAGCTGTCAACTTGTAACGTCCCCTAACCCGATCTAGAAGATAAACTGAGTTAAGGTATGTTAAAGACAAACAAGCAAGCAATCCTGATTGATTGAACTCTTCTTGTAACGAATATAAGTAGAGAAAACCAGAGAGGATAAAAAACTTTTAATATGTTTTACTTAATCAATTTAAGGTTCACTCTAAATGTTAGAAATATGATCAGACTTATGAATAGTTACAACTACCTTAACTCAAAAGATAAACAGAATGTTTCGAAGAAGCATTGTGACCTCCAGCATACTTTGTTAATATTAAACTTGTTATATCAAGGCATTAAGAAGGAAACCAATTTTAAAGCTCTTGGTCTGGTTACTTACAGTACAAGCAAGAACATTAGACACTTCATTAAACTAAGGACATTCTTGGTTATAAAGACTCTAGATAAGAAATCCCATGCTTCCAAATTTGAACAACAAGACCCTATGTTTTACCGAACCTACAAAAGCAACTCACCTTTTTAGAGATAGTCGATTAATGATAATTAATCTAATCACAATCTACTTGTCTAATGGATAAGCCCATATTTTATTTACTTCCCAATTATACTTAATCCGAGATGATCTACTATTGTAATCACAACAGCAGAGACATCATTCAAGACATGTTAACTAATTCATGTATATACTAAAGGCCTATAAACATGCTAAACAATCTGATCAATAGCAAGAGATCAATAAATAAGGATTAACGACAATTAATAATACAACTCATTGCTCCTTAGAGCTTCATAATCAAAGGTTTGAACCGAACCGAATAAGCTTTCCAGATTCATGTCAGCAAACCTGGGAGGAATTAAGAGAACGCAACATAGGCACATGCTTAGTAAGGTAGAGATGACTTAACTTGAAATGGTTCCCTTAGTCTAAATTAATCAGCTTTCAGGAGTACAACAAGAGCACCTGGTATATTCCTCACTAGTTTTGTAGTTACTCAATTCAGTTAACAAGTATCAACATTAATGTTCTACTATGGAATACCACCTTCCGATCATTTACCAGATATTTACAATAAATCAGAAATATCCAACTTTATTCAGTTATAAAAATGTTTAATGTTCAGGACATTGCTTAACATAGCAGTGTACCAAGATATCCTATTGATTCTAGCTTTAGGATATGATTCCTTTCAAGTGAATTCCTAGATCATATATTGCTCTTCTTATAAACTTTTACTTCCCCTAGAAGGTGACATCCCAACCATTCCCATACTAGACGAGTAACATAATCTTTACAATATGTTATAAACTTTCTTGGATTTGTCTTCTTCAGGAATTATTTTTACCAATTAGTAAATTTTAGTATGTCAATAGATCTTTAAGAATTAAACTATCATTCTTTACCATTCTATAATTATATTTAGAGAAATTGCTTAATAGCAAGCTCAGTTTCTTCTTACACTACCAAAATCTGAACATTTGATCTAATCAACGTCATGACTTTTCTTTAATTCCAAGCAAGTAATTTAACATAAATGTACTTCATTATGACTTAATCTGCAAGTAACCATTTAAACAAGATTGTATGCAACATGTCTTAAACTACAAGTGAATATTTGATCTAGCATGTAACATACATGTCTTTCCATTTAGGGGTTTTTCGAACCAATGTATATATATATATATATATATATATAACAATATTTTATCTAGCATGTGGCATATATGTTTCTCAATTCAGGTGGTTATTCGAACCCATTTAAGTATTATAACAACATTCTATTTAGCATGTAGTAAATTAATCAATCATAATAGATATAGTTTCTTTTGTTTCAATTATATCCAAAGACTTCTCAGTAATTTATAACTTTTATACTTCTTTTAATCCAGCCCTTGAAACGTAACTAATCATTCAAGATTATTTCCATTCGTATAGCAATCACCGAATGAGTAATTAACTCATTCCTTACTCGACATGAAGCTATTTCTAAGCTTAATATCCATATACTTTTACATGCTTCTAAAATAGAAGAATACAATGTCAAGCAATTCATTCAAGTGGTACAATTAAACAAACCAATTTCTTTAACTATACATCAATCACAAGTAACCTTAGTTGAACATCGTGGCCTTGACTCCTCTAGTACTAACTTCAAACAAAAAATGTTGTGTTTCCCATAACATACAACCAGTCCATATCAAGGTTCGAATCCAAATCAAACAGAAGTCTATACATACATTGGACTCTTACCTTAACAAGCATTAGCAACCTCAAGCAGATATAGGCATTTTATGCCTCATCATATAATCAAGTAATTCAAATAAGTTTAACAATCTATGCTTGCTTAAGCATAGTTACACTCAATTGTTACGTACTTTTCGCAATAGCACATCCTTTGATCTCCAACTCATTCGCCTTATTACATAATTTATTCAGCAAGTAAGTAAATTAAGCAATTGAAATTACTCAGGATGAATTTCTCCTATCCTGAGGCTCTAGACTACTCTCACCTCTTACCCCGATGTTATACCTAAATCCTCAATTATCTTCCTATTATCCCAACTCTTCCTAGCTTCCTCTTGGTCTAACATAGCAAAACATTATAACTATATACTAGCATCAAGACAACCCTTAATATGAATCATCAAGACAACTTATGAATACACACATTCATTTTCTCAAGAATAGAGCAGTAAGCATGTAATTCAACATGAATCAATCGAATTTCACATCTATTTACTCATTCTTTCAAAGCTGGGCAGCAACCATGTATGTTAACATGTTATATTGCAATCAAATTCACATACATATACATTTATATTTTATCAATCAGCCTATAGTATACAAACATACTCAAGATAGTCTAAAATCACATGTGTTTATATATATAATTTCAAAACAGTTTCCCTACATTCATGTTTTCCATGGTATTTTCTAATATCTTATATGGTTGCCGCTGCTGGGCGGACTGCACATCCCGCAGTCAAAATTTCATAACTTCCATTCCGTACATCTGAATTTCTAACCGTTTACACCGTTGGAAATATGACTCAACTAGCTTTCTAACCATATAGGCCTTGCATTTTTACTCCTTATGAATTAATACAGTTTTTTAATCTAAAGATACACCTAATTCTGCTGCCAGGCAGATTATACTGTTTTTGAACGATGGTCTCTACAAGCCTGTTATAAAACTCAAAATTCAGTTTCGTTTGTTTTAAATGAAACTAAACATGACAAGCTTTCCAACCACATAAATTATAGGTTCCTAATCTACTTGTACAATTTATGACAATTTTTAAAAGTTACTACTAATGCAGATTTTAAAACTGTTTACACAGTACAAAGTAGGGCGGTTTCTTTACAACTCATTTCCAGCCCTTATTATCTATTTCCAAGAAGAATTCAGTAACATTTTAGAATCATTCATATACACGTAGCCTTCTTAACTATTTATCAAATTCAACAAAATAGTCCCCGAAACTCATTGCCCGAAACAGGGCAGATTGAATATGCTTTCAAAGGGTTCTAAACAACCCTTAACCCAGCCTCTAAATTCTTCCTTGGTTACATAACATTTCCATTGTCAATTTACCAATAACCACTTCCTTAAAAAGCACCAAATTTTAGCTTAAATCAGTTTAAAAACACCATAATCGAAACAGTGCAAGGCTCGATCCAACAGTTTTATAAATTGAACAAGGCTCTAGACTCTAAGGCATGCCCTTCTACCTAGTCTAACTAGCTACTAAGGCTGTTCGATTTACCATTTATACAAGTTTATCAAGTTCAAGATCATGTCAAGCAAGTTCATTTCATATTAGGCCCTTAGGCCATTGATCCATAGCTCACATATCATGTAATTCTCATGTTTCATTTCATCAAGATGATATAATATCTCAAGCAAGTTCTTTAGCATTCGATCACATGAATCATGACACATACAAGCACCAATATTACCACTTAAACATGCTTAGCATTCGAATAAAACATGTATTCAAGATGTGATCAAATTTCATGCATTACTAGTCATTCTTCCCTTATTATGTCAAGTCCTTATTAGGTTCATTTAAACATTTCAAGAATGTGAACAAGCATGCATTGGTTAAGACCTAGTCCTAACCCTTGAGATAACTACACTCACAATACTCCAAGCTTAGCTAGTCTTGGATCCACACTCCTTTGTTCTTGGCTTTAGGATGTTCCACTTTTTCCTCAACCACCAAGTTCAATCTTGGTTCTAACACATTACAAGTAAACACATATCAAAACAAGTTCACAAAGTCATTCAATCAAGGCAAGGTTACAAGTATACAACATATACAAATCTGGCAGCATGTTTGTATATTTTCTTTACTATACTTGACCACACTTATCTATACTCCAATTCATGTAAAACAGGGCAGAATCAATGTTCTAAAACTGTTTACAAATTGCCACAAAACAGTGTACAATTACCTAAACTGTTGTTACTAGGCAGCATGTAGTCTATTCACATTTTAACCATATAGGCCTTGAATTTTAGTTCTTTTCCAATTAATACAGTTTTTAACTTCAAGACAGGGTAATTTGTTACACTGGGCAGTTTGCACTGTCCCTAGTTTCTTCTCTAAAATTTATTCTACAATCCAGAATTTAGTTCTGTTTTCTCCTAATGAATTTAGACATATCAAGGTGTTGTCCATAAAAATTACAGCCTTAAATTCCTCTTATACAATTTATGGTAATTTTTTAAAGTTACTACCAGAACAGAGCATTATGGGCAGATTACACTAGGTTGAGTTTCTAGCTTCATAACTTATTTTAACAAGGTTCTAACATGGCAATTCAATTTATTTTCATGTTCTTACATATCTAGGTAAGTCTAATTCACCTAGCAATGTGCTTAAAACAGGGCATTATCATGTTTAATTCAATTTGATCTAGTTGATCTACATTATACATCCAATTCATCAATTGAGCAGTCCATTACCTAGTTTAACTAATCCAATTAGGTGCTTTCACATTTCCAGCAACTCATTTACTCAAATCAATCCTTAATTCATCTACCAACATGATCAATTCATGGGCATTACATTCAATTAGCATTTTACACATTTTCACTAGTAAAAACAGTCCCTAATCAAACTGCGAGTCAGTCATAGATATAGTTGGCATGCCATAGAGTCCATAGAGCTCAGTATTGGGGTGGACTACGGTCCGGGACAGTGGTCCCTATTTGGTGATAGTAGGAGGGAAGTGTGTGTTTGGTCTTTTGGCGATAGTAGGAGGGATTGACCAGGTACCTTGAGTACAATATTGTTACAGGCGATAGTTTGGTTGGGGACTCATGTATCTAGGCTGAGACATCGATTCTCAAGGCTAAACTAAAAGTTCATTAAAAGAATTGTGAAATAAGAATTGTTACAATGCTTTAAATAGGAATAGCTTAAAGGCTAACTTTTAATACTTTAGATGTTATATAGTGTAAGGTAAATATGTTATTGACATTGGAGAAGTTATTATTAACCTAAACTACGAATAAGAAGGTATGCTTCCATATTAATCGAATGTTAAGCTTGTAACATACTCTAACCACCCTAGTAGGATTAGGTAAGTTACTACAATTACAACCAACCAAGCATACAATGTTAGGTATTAAGTACCATTCTATTAAGACCTTTCTTGCTCTTTAAGTTGTAATTCGATTAGGAGAGATCCAAATACAACATACATGATGCATTCACTTGATAAACTAGGTCTCACATTACTATATGTTATCATATTCAATCCATCTATAGTTTACTTGAATTCCACGGTACCATTCGAACTAGAAGAGAAGTGTATGGATCATCTTGACATTCATTGGACTATTAAGCATTTCAACTAGTGTTTTATAAGAATTACATACATGACTTTAATTAAACATATAGACCTACAAAAATCATCTACACCATTCGGCTAAAGCTAAATGTGACCATAGAGATTCAAGTCTAGACTTATAGTTTATTCGTTTACTTAAGTTACCACTCTAAATCATTCATGCTTCCAATATTTTCTAGACAATATGACTAGTTCCTTAGGTGATCAATGTAGTTCATGTCTAAACATGTGGATTACTTCATTTAGATAATGTCAACTAACCAATTCCAGTGAATCCATTCAACCATCTCATGCATAATTCATCCATGTAAATCAAACAATAGGCTACCTAGCATACAAGTTCATTATAGCGCATACATGCTTATATATACATACCAAACTTCTTAAAGATCAAAGAAAGGATTAACTTATACAAACCATAGTTAAGTGACCTTATATATATACATGCCTAAAGGAGAACTAAACAAAATGGAAACATACTCTTTTGAGCAACAAGTGACTTGTATGAGCTTAGACTTCAAGAGTATCCAAAATCAACCTGTATCATAGAAATGAGACTAGAATAAGCAAAGCTTAGTGAGTGAGTTAAAGTTATAAGACAGGAATACATTAAGTCTCATCTACAACCATCAATTGGATGGTATGATTCCCCCATCAATAAAGACCTATTCAAACAAGATCACATTACAAGATGTAGTGTCTAATTTTCAGTCCAATAACAATACAAGGCTCATTCAATGTTTCAATGACAATAGATCATAACATTTGAATTTTCTTTACAATCAAGTAACTCATATAGGTAATGATCAATCAAGGTTTCAATATCCATAGTTCATGGCATTCAATTTTATCTTTACATTCAATCAATACAATTCAATGTGGCAATAGGTTCCATGTGCATGAATCATTAATTCATTTTAAGTATAGCCTTGAGAATCGATTACTTAGTCTAGATACCCGAGTCTCCAACCAAACTGTCACAAATACAATAATCAATATGGTACCAAGTACCTGTTCAATCCCTCCTACTGTCGCCAATGACCAATACAATACTTCCCTCCTACTGTCACCAATTAGGGACCAATGTCCCGGACCATAGTCCACCCCGACAATGAGCTCTATAGACTCTATGGCATGCCAACTATATCTAAGACCGACTCGAGACCAAGGCTTTCAATAGTTATCACTTTCAATCAATCAGAAGCATGTGTTCAAATTCAATATGCACAATTTGTGCCAATGTTCCATTTAAATCAATGAGGCTCAATCCAATATCAATTTTTCCATGGTTAATGTAAGAGTATCAAACAATAAGTCATTCAACAATGAATTGTGTACTTCTATCTATATCATCATGCTTCAGTTCAATCTAATTCAATTAGGCAATAAGCAATACAATTCAATCAATGACAATTCAAGCATACTTCACAAACAAGTAACCACTCAAAGGAGTACTTACCTTGCTATTGCTTCATAGCAAGCTCATTAAGCAAATTAAACTTAAGATACAATAGAAATTTACAAATCAAAACAGACTTGGAGAGGTTACCGCCCTCTTCAAACTTTAAACTACACTCACAGGAATTTTTCGAGCTTATTGTCAATCCCGAATTGTAATCCCTTTTCCTCTACTAGCTTGTTGATCTAAGTGAGCCCCTTTATCATCAATTTCTACTTGATCTAACATTTATACAATACATAAGGTATTAGGTACAATCTAGCAATCAATTGAGTCATCATGTGACTCCATATATAAACATACAATTGAATATAACATTCACATATTGAGCAACATACTCGTATACATTTTCCTTTTTACTTAACTACACTTATCTACATTTTAGTTCATGTAAAATAAGGCATATTCAAAGGCCTAAAACTGTTTACAGACAGTTTACAAAATGCCACAAAACAGTGTATTTGCCTATACAGCTACTGCCTGCCAGCTTGCACTCTACTCACTAAATTATGCATATCTTTGATTCCATACGTTAGAATTTCAATTGGTTTACTCCGTTGCAAATCTAACAAAATTTTATTTATGTCCATATAAGGCTTGCATTTTAGTTCATTGCCATTTAATACAGTTTTTAACTTAAAGACAGGGCATCTTGCTATACTGGACAGTTTGCACTGTCTCCAATGTTTCTTCTCTACATTTCAGTATACAACCCAGAGTTTAGCTCTGTTTTCTCCTAATGAATTTATACATACCAAGGTATTGTTGTCGATAAAAAATTCAGCCTTAAATTCATTATACACAATTTATAGTGATTTTTAAAAGTTATTGCCCATAACAAAGCATTCTGGGCAAATTACACTAGGTTGAATTCCAAGTTCCTTAACTCATTTTAACAATATCCTAACATGGCAGTTCCATTCATGTTCATGTTCATACATGTCTAGGCCATCATAATTCACCTAGAAATGTTCTTAAAACATGGCATAATCATGTTGAACATAGTTTGTCGATTTGATCACATTTGCACATTCATTTCATCAACTAGAAAGTCCATTACCTAATTTAACAAGTTCAATTAGGTGTAGTCACATTTCCAGCAACATATGTATTCAATTCAATATTCTTTTTACCTAGCAACATGATCAAAACAGGGTTCTATGTTCATTTAACATGTTTACACATTTTCCCTATCAAAACAGTCCCTAATCAAGACTGTTTTCAACCATGTTCATATTTCTTCAATTTTCCAGCAACTACACATATTTCCTTTATCAAATTAGTTACTAGAAATTACAATCTCAAGTTCAAATTGAAGCTAGCATGTTCCTAACACACATAGAAACCATCCAATTCTTCAAGACAACAATAACATCATCATATGCATAATCAAACAATCTATAACACATCTAGGAAGAGATTTTACCTTCCTATCAAGATTATATGAGTGCTAGCAACTCCAATTTCACCAAATTCAAGCTTGAATCTATGATTATGGTGCTTTCTCACTCAATCCTCTTTTCTCTCTTCCTATTCATCCTCACGGCAAGGAGAGAAGAAGAAGATGACAATGGATCATCCATTATCTGTTCCAATTGACTAATTTGCCCTTAATTATCCTTTAATTAATGACATGTGTAGTGGCATTATAGGAATGTGAAAATTTTGCATGCATTCCTTTAATTTAACAATTGTTTCAGTTTGGTCACTTATACATTAGGTTACCACTTTTTCAATTATAGCATTCTAGTCCTTATTTATAACTAGATTTAACACCTTTCTTTCAATCAATTAGGGATTAAATGAAGGCATTGTAGTAACTTCTTATGTACTAAATTTGAGGATATTACAAAGCTAATTGATTTTCTTCTATAGAATTGATATGAGTTAAATTGCTTGCTTAAGTAAATTAATGGACATGTTGTTATAATGGTCGAAGAGTCAAATTCTTAAATTGACTATTCTCTATATTGAACTATTGATTATTTTATGGATAGTAGTTGTAACGATAAACTTCTTATTTTAAGCTTTTCCTAAGTTCTTGAAACTCACTCACTAAGCCTTTGCTTACTTAAGTTCTCTCTCAACACCTCAGGATAACCTTTGAACTCTGGACTTTGCTGGGAGCTTGGTCAAGTCACCTTTTGATAAATCTAAAAGTATGTAGTTAGTTATGTTTTAAGGACTCCTAGGATGGTGGCACTATTGTACATAAATATATCTATATTGTGGTTATTTTGGTTTGTAAGTATTATAAAGGTCACTATGGTATGTAAAACTTAACTGGTAGTCTCGGTTTTGTGGTGGATGCATGTCTTTGTCATGATTATTGCTTGGAATTTATGATGTGTGATTGATCTTGTGATATTGGGTTTTTAAACTACATGATTGTGAGTGAGGCTAGGTTTAAATTAGAAGTAGCTAAATAGTAATGTATATGATGAAATGGCTTTAGTAAATTAGTTGTTTTAAATTAACTTCAAAGAATGATTTATACATGCTTGTCTCGAATAGGGATGTTTGTACCTTCATATTAAAGAAAAAATTGATTGTTGCAAATCTTACACTTTAATAGATTCTTATTGGTGGAATAAGAAGAAACAAATTAGGTCGATTAGGCTATGTAGCAAATTGTGTTGTAGCCTTGAATGATTATCACTTTGTACAATATGCTATTTCTTTCTTGAGGTAATTCAATAAATGCTACGATCATACAATAGTTTAGACATAATTAATTCTATATCATCTTTGGCCTAAGTAGATCAAAATTTGAAAAGGTATCGCACTACTTGATTGATTGCTTGACGTTTAATATTACGATTGCTTTTTATCCTAGGCTATTTCTAGAGTGTTACAATAAAAATGCATATGATGTGCAACATAGCCAAAGACTTATCATTTATGCCATGCCATGAATGCAACTTCACATGGTGCTCTACTTGAGCCATATGTAAATGTTTATACAATTTAGATTAGAAATGTAATACTATAACAAGATATGGTGTGACACCATGTCACCCAAGTGCACACAACTACACTCACCTGTTATCCTGAAGTCACGAGATACATGAATCTACAAATATCTGTAGCGTTTGATTAACTCTTTTCTAATACTTATCCACATCATGACATGTACCTCAAACATAATAACAAGCCATTATAACCAATTCAATTTATTCGTTAAGATGAATATTGTCACTAAGATTATAAATCTAACACATTAACTAAACAATTTATCACTTAACTTGTACAAACAGTCTATTAAGACTCGTGTTCAAGCAAAACAGTCCTTAGTTTACATAAATTCACACAAATATTCACTTAACAATCCATTAACATCTTTGTTACCACCAAGCTGTAATATCCCTAAACAGAGCCTATAAATTGTTACCATTAATTAAACTTATTAGCTAGTCAAACTATGCCCTAATAGAGTGAAAGTTTAGGGAGCTAATTGTGACAATTAAAAGGAGGACACTTGAACTATGGTGACTAACTTGAATTGTCATCTAAACCGATTGATCAAATTAAAAAGGACCAAAATGAATATAAATGGAAATGCATGATTGCATGGTGAAACAAATGAAATTGGTGGATAATACACATGTCCTTCTAGCCTTGCAATGATCGGCCACTATAGGGGATAAACACCATCTTCTTCATTTGGTTACTAAACCTAAAACATTGAGAGAGAAAGGAGAGAAATTGCAAGCTTAATCAATGTGGGAATTGTGATAAAGCCTTGAAATTGTGTTCAATTTTAAGGTAATGTTTAGTGTTCATGAATTTCCTCTTTGATTTGGTGATTTTAACGACTTGTTTTGCTTGAGAAATGTTATATTGATTGCTGGAAATTTAGGAATTGATTAAGAGTCTTGTATGTGTTCTTATATTGAACCGATTGGTTACATATTTCCAGTGAAAACATATTAGAATCGAATGGCCTTTGAAATTGTTGTTGTCATTAACCAAACAGATGGTGAAATGTTATGTTGGTTGCTGGAAAAACTTAGATGATAATTGGAATTGATGATTGATATGTAAATTGAGATTCTTGTTGCTGGAAATTCTATTGAGATGGTGTTTTAATGAACCAATTTGAAAATATTGCTTAATTGCTCTGTTTTCACATGTTTGTTACATAATTGGACTGACTTAGACATGTATGAGTGAGTATATATGTTGAACAATCATGTTAGAATCCTTGTCTAAGTGACTAATGAAGCTAGAATCTAGCTTAAGGAAATATGTCCAGAAAACTCTGTTTCGGGCAGTAAGTTTAAAAATTTGTAGAAAATCACATAGATCAAATTAGGGAATAAATCTTATATGTACAGAATCATGAGTATGTCTAGTTTCGTATGCAACAAACGGAATCAAATTCTGAGTTATAAAACAATTTGTAGAGATTAATCTCTAAGGACAGTGCAAACTGTCCAGTGGCATAATTTGGTGTGTCTTAGGACTAAAAACTGTATTAATTCACAATGAATAAAAATGCAAGGCCTATATGGTTAGAAAGATAATTAAGTTAGCTTTCTAACGGTGTAAATGGTTCAAAATTCCGACGTACGGAATAAAAGATATGAACATTTAAGAAAGTAGTGCACAGGTTGCCAGGAAGCAGCAGTCTAGATGTTGAATTGAATGCTTGAATGTATGGAGTCATATAATGACTTAAATAGTTGCTAAATTCTACCTACGACACTATGCATTTATATAATGATAGATCAAGTGGAAATTGAGGAAAAAGGGGCTCACAAGGATCAGCAAGCTAGTAGAGGGAAAGGGATTGCGATCCGGGATCATCTATTGCTCATAAAATTCATGTGAGTGTAGTTTAAGGTTTGGAGAGGGCGGTAACCTCTCCAAGTCCATTTCTGATTTGAATTACTTATTGATTCTTAGTGTAAATTGTGTAATGCACTTGCTATTGAGCATTAGCAGGGTAAGTGCCCTTTTGAGAAGTTTTGAGTGGTTACTTGATTGAGAAGCATGCTTGAATTATAATTGATTGCCATGATATGCTTCTTGTTTAACTGAACTCTACTGAAATAAAGCATGCTTGTTATAAATTAGAAGTAACTCAATTCATTGTTTAATGACATATTCATTGACATTCCCTCATTGACTATTGGAATATTGATTACTTGACTATTGATATTGGAATTGGCATTGAACCCTATTCGAAAAAGGGCTATTGGCACTAGATGTGCATATTGATTTAAACTATATATTGAAATGGTTAAAATGATATTATTGTAAGCCTTGGTCTCGAGTCGGTCATAGATATAGTTGGCATGCCATAGTGTCTATAGAGCTCAGTGTCGGGGTGGACTACGGTCTGGGACATTCGTCCTTATTTGGCAACAGTAGGAGGGAAGAATTGTTATTGGTCATTGGCGACAGTAGGAGGGATTATTGACTGGTACTTGTACCGTATTGATTATTGTTTTGGCGATAGTTTGGTTGGGGACTCGAGTATCTAGACTGAGTAATCGATTCTCAAGGCTATACTTAAAATGAAAGACATACACCACATCTATTGAACCCATAAAAGAAATAAAGGAATTGTTTTGGTAAATGCTATATGATTGACCCATTGATGTTATTTGAATGGCATATTGTACTCTTTATTATGCAATTGATGATTGATACATGCTTATAGTATAAACCACACATTGGTTATGATTGAAATTGCACATATGGTTATTGTCTTATTGATTGTTTGAATAGTTCCTTATTGATGGGGGAACCATACCATCTATCAGATGATGCGTGGTTGAGACTTGTTTGTATGGTTGCTTGTATTCTTTAAACTCACTCACTTATCAAGTCTCATTGCTACAATACAGGTTAATATTGGATCCTATCTTGAAGTCAAGGCTCACTCAAGTCACATTTTGCTTGAAAAGTATGTATTCAATTTGTTATAGCACTCCTAGGATGGTGGCATCTAAGGCTTGTAAATATAAGATTATCTAGTATGGTTTGTATAACTTAATTTAAATTAGGACCCTTAAGGTGTTATGTTTGCATTTTGAGCATGTATGCACATAGCTTGACTATTATGCCTGATAATTAGAAATGGAACCTTGACTATCTCATGTGCTTCCTATGCTTCTATCCAACATAGTGTAAGATGACTAAACTTCAATAGGTATAATCGCAATTCTCCTAAATATGCATAAAGCTTATTGGTCACCTTAGGTTCTAGTTCGAAATGTTCATATAACATTGAAAGTATGCATACTTGATCATGTCCTTCCAAACATTGATTGATAACCACTTAAGTGTAAGCTAATGACTTAAAATGAGCATGTTAGATTCGAATGTGTCATCCATCCCCCCCATTTGATTGACTTACTTAAGTTTGAATCTTATTACTTGATAATTAAGTAAACTTGAATATCATTGAACTTGCTTGTCCTAATCAAATTGTTCTTGTTGGTACCTATATGTATTGTGTAGTAACATGCCTAATCCTACTAAGGGGGTTTGATTATGTTACACAAACAACCCCTACATCGACTTATATATTCAAAACAGTCTCAATTCATACATGGATTTACATACATATGTTTAAGTAGTCCACACCATTTTCATAAGCTCAAACAATCCTATTTCGCATATGTATCTTTATGAACATGTTTAAACAGTCCCAAATTGACCTATACATGTGCAAAGCAGGGTAATTACATTTATATACATTTTTGCATACCAAAACAGTCCACTAACTTCTCCTATGTATCCGATCAGTTCCAATTCCACATATACTTAATTTTACATGTTCAAAACAGTACATAGATGTGCATTTATAAACAAAACAGTCCTCTTTTCTTATTTACATATACACACGCTCTAAACTGTCTCATATCTTTTCTATATCTCCCAAAACATTCCAACTACACTTGCATATTCATTTTATGCATCAAAACAGTCCCCAATACATTTTTATACAAACAAAACAGTTTTAAATTTTCATGAATACATCTATACTTATTCGAATCAATCCAATGAACTTTCATATAACACTAAACAGTCCTTATGTATGTTACTATACTTTCAAAACAGATTCTTTACTCAAGCTGTTCTTAATGTGTTCTTAAACATTTAAAGTAGTTTCATACATTTATATATACACCAGTTCAGTCCATTTTATACTCAAGCTTGCAGAAAATAGTTCACCTAGTGGACCAAATAATTTCCCCTGACTTAAATCTCAGAATTAGCATTTAGCTACTCAAACAGTCCTGGATTATTACAAGGAAAGCCCTTTAACATCTTCTTAACTATTTCTCTTACGTTTATAACAGCCCAAACAGTCTTTTAACTTCTCTTATGTATTGAAATTAGTTCCAAATTTATGTATACTCAATTACATGTTCAAACAGTCTACTAAGGTTCATATTTATGCAAAAAGAAATTCGATTTCATATATATACAATCACATGTACAACACAGTCTCTAACATCAGTTACTTACATTCAAAACAGCTTCTTTACACATATATATACATTTGTACTCATCAAGCAATTCACTTGGTATTTTTAACAGCACCCTTGTCATTGCAAAATAGCTTTAAACAACTTAATTCATAGATAAAACAGTTCCTTAGTAGATAAATAAACAATTAACATTTATAGTTCACCAAAACAACCTACATAAATCCTTATCAATGCAAACAAGGCAGCTCTCATACATGTACATTCATTTGATCAAAACAGTCTAGTTATGCATTTATACTTATGTGAACAATCCTTTAAAGAAAAGAGTTTTCACAAAGTAGTTCTATTTAACTATGCAAACAACCCCTTAAACTCCTTATAGGTACAGTTCTGCCCAGATTTCACTTTGGTATATATATACATACTTTTAAACAGTCCCCTTTACTCTTATGCTAACATAAAACAGTCTTTGATTTATTTGAACAAATTTTCCTCTGGTTTTCAAGCTATTAAAACAACCCCAAACACCTTGCAAACATACATTCATTTCCATATAATTCTCTTACTAAGATTACCATCGAATTCTAACCTTTCAAGCAATCTAAATCAACATAATTCACATATCCCATAAAATAGTCCCAAACATCATAAACACTTCAAAGAAAACAATCCTAACATGCAAAGCATAACCATCTACTTCTAACTACTAATCCATAATCACCGAAGGACAACTCTAATTTGTAGACATCCATCTCATCTATTCAAATGCACAAACTAACTTAAAAGGAGGAAGCAAGATGTTTACCTTCTTAGCTAAATCCCTCTTCTTATATCTCCTATTTGAATGATGCAAGACTCAACCATTCACCCAAAATTCCTTTCTTCCCACTCCCTTTTTTTCTCGGCTTTCATGTAGGATGAAGGAGATGAAGAAAAATTGATTTCTTTCAATTCTCCTACCTTGCCGAGTCACCCCTCACAAGTTCCCAAGCTTGTTCTTAGGTGGACATGTGTACATGTCCCAAAGTTTTAATATGTTTCTCATGCAATCTCCCTATTTCAATATATGATCATAAGAGTCCTTCAAAACAACTCTCGAATTGCTTAGCATTCCGATTTGACCCCTAAGGTCTTAAAAACTTATTCTAAGGAATGTTTGCACTCAAATTGAAGTTATACTCGAACTACCATTATAACTTTAGGTCATGTTTTGGAATATTATACTTCTAATATAATATTCTACTAGGCCAAATCTTTGGATATTACAACTCTATTATCTATTCAAGTTCCCCTTATTAGTAGTTGAAACCCTAAACTTATGTCTAAGCTAGATTAAGACTAAGTTAAAAACTTAGCCTCACTATTCACATTTGTTTAACTTAACTCTGTCGATATTAAGCCACAAATCAATAGTTAAAAATGCCTCTCTTGTTAACTCTTACAATAACTATGCATGTTGGACGATGAACAGAGTAGATAAAGGAAAAGAACTATAGCATTAAAACAAAGTATTCAAAAAATAATAAACTAAAAAGTAATAAACCCAATTAAAAGTATTTAGCTCAGGTCTGAGCCTAAAACATCTATAATAAAAACAATTAAAAACATAATAGTTTATTAGGAAAATGATATAAAAGGGTCAAGTGTCATAGATGATCTCCTTCAAGCTTTCTAACTCTCAAGAACTTTGACTTTGGTGGTTCTCCGATAGCTGAAGACTAAGGGTTGTCGTTTGTGATCGAGCACTCTTTGTTTGTGGCTCAAGTCTCTTTTATATAGGCAAAAAGGTAGGGTTTGGTAACCCTAAAGCATGTGAAGCCTATTAAAAGAGGATCTTTGTAAAACCCCAACCCAGACATGGAAGAAAATGCCTAAATAGAAGTAGACAGTCTAACTTGTCTAACAAGTTAGCATTGAAATAGAGAAATATGTATAAAGATAATTACTTAGTACACAAGGCATCATTCGAACAAAACATAGAAGAGGGTTCTAGGACAAATCGATAGTTAAGGTTATCATAATGATCTAATTAACCAATGCAAGCATGCATTTCAAAACATAACTTCTAAAACTAAATAAGGACTATGAGAATTCCATAAGTTCAATAAAAAAGGCTTAAGTCCATTTAACCGTTTAATCGTAAGTGTGAGTTCATATTGCCTATAAACATTTAGTTATATATTTAGATCTGTAACACCCCAAATCCTAGCTTAGAAGTATTGGAACCAAATTGCATAAATTGATAGCTTAATTGAATCTAGAATTAAGCTAAATTGAATAGTCATGGGTCTAATTGAAAGAATGAATGAAATAAGTGATCAAATTACAAAGGACCAATTTGAATTAAAAGAGAAAGAAGGGGAATGCATGCTAAATTCCTTGTTTCCCGTAATGCCCTTGATTAAGTTAATATTAAGGATTAATCAAGGGACATTTTAGATAATGCACAATTCCAATATCATGGATTAGATGTTGTCATCTTCTCCATTATCCTCCATCTAGCCGAAAAAGAGAGAAAGGAAAGTGAGAGAAAGAAAGCTAAGGAAAACACCATTGGAGAAGGAATTAAGCTTGCATGTGTAGTAATTTTTCATTGAAATTAAGCTAGAAGCAAAGTAAGTAAGATTCTACTTGTGTTCAATTGAATAGGCAAATATATATGTGGAATTGGACTATTTTGATGATTATAGATAAGATTTGCTATTGAATATGTTTTTAGATGATTGAATGTGGTTGTAGAATTATGTAATTTTGAAGAATGAACACTAGGTACAATGCTGGAAATTATGTGTTTATGATAGTGTAATAAGCTAGGTTGCTGGAAAATTGAATTGTGAAGTTGAAGTGAGAATTGAATGATTAGAACTTAAAATTGAGCTATGAAATTAATGAATTGATGATGATCATGATTAGATATTGTAGAGGTGTTAAACAAATTGAAATGTTAACAAACAATGCTGGAAATGGAAGATGAAAGTACGAACATAGTTATGTAACATAGAAACTCTTTTGTGGAATTCAAATTGAGTAAGTATGCAAGATTAGGCATTGTAACCAACTTGCCCTATTTTGGCAGCCTTGAATAATGGATTAACATTGACTTAACATGTTTAGGATATCATATGAAATGAATTATAGGGCAAAAACATTGGTTAAAATGAAATTACGGATTAAAATGTGATTAGGTGCAAGCTCCCCAGAATTGCTCTGTTTTGGGCAGTCACTTTGAAAATTCACCAAAAATTGTATAGATCAAATTCAGGGATGAAATTTTGATGACATGATCCTTAGTATGTCTATTTTCATTAGGTGAAAACAGAACTGAAAACTGGGTCCTATGCTGGAAACTATAAATAGGAATTGCTGGACAGTGCAAAGAACTAAAATAGGAAATGCCCTGTCTTTGAACACTAAATTGTATTAATTGGTTAAGAACTAAAATGCAAGTCTTACATGGTCTTATATAAAATTTCATTATCTTTCCAATGATGTATAGCAATCGAAATTCCAACGTACAGATTAAAAGATATGGCCATTTAAAGGGACAGTGTGCAAACTGCGAGGCAACAGTGTCCTGGGCAGTTTGGGACTGTTTTTGCACCTAGTAGCAAACTATTTCCAAAATAGTTTTGGGACATTGTAAACTATCCAATTATGCTTTAAAATGAAGTAATAACAATGTGGAAATGAACTGGTAAGAAATGCTTAAAAGGAAGCATAAAAACAATAGCTAAATGTTAGGTGCAAATGTGATAACATTGCTACTATGATTGTGTGATATATTGTGCTTGTTTTGATGATATATATATGTGTTATGCTTGCTAGACCAAGGATAGCAAGTTGGGGAAGAAGAGGATAGGAGTGGACATCCCAAAGCTAGAGGCAAAGGGATTTGGATTCAAGACACTTGATTTGCTAGGAGTATTGTGAGTGTAACTATCTTTTGGGTTACGACTAGGTCCTAACCAGCCTTGTTATTGTTTAATTCAATGTTATTGCCATGTAACATGACTTAAAACCTATTTGGCTAATTAAGGGAAGAATGATATGTATGATAACTTGTTTGATGACATGATCCATGTGTTTACTTTAGTGTTAAGCAAATGAAATGTATTGCTTGACATATTGCATTGCTTATGCCAAAGGTATGAAATGGCATGCTTGCTTGGAGAATAAGGTACGCACATTGCATACATATGCATGTGTTTATGAATGTTATAGATGGCTGATTGAAATGAATTGAACAAGGATACTACTTTGTATTCATGCTATTCGAATGGCATGGATAGTTTTGTATTGGGAGTTAAGACTCCAAGCCTAAGGGCTTGGCCTTTGAATGACATAATGTTGTATTGGATCATGAAATGTATAAAGCTTAAATAAAATGGATAATCAACAACCTTGGTAGCTAGTTTGATAGATAAGAGGGCATGCCTTAGAATCTTGAGCTCATATTGGCACTACGGTGCATATTGGCACTTCGGTGCATATTGTTAAGATTTGATTATCTAGTAAGCTACTTACCAAGGATATTGTAAGATGACTTAATAATTCAAAAGAACATTGCTTGTATTGTAAGAAACTTGTATGACCTTCCTTACTTTGAAAGAAATGTATAGATGATGGCTTTGTGTATGAATGCCTAATTGGTGATTAGAGTTTTTTGATTGCTTGTCACCTAAGCAAGATGATCGAATGGTACATGAGTATTATGATGTATGTTGCTTGTCTTCTAAGCAAGGTGTTCGAATGATATGATATGATTACATGATGTATATGATTGAATGGGTGATATGTGAAACTTGCCATGTTTTCCTCCTTGCAATTTGAATGGTACATGATTTATGGTGATGGTCTTGATTCTTTGGATTACATGTAAACTTGGACTTATATGCTTTGAATTTGGCTAGATTTAGTGTTACTTCACTAAGTACATAACTTGTACTTACCACTTCATTCTTCCCATAACAGATTAAAGATACTTCAAGAGGATATCTTGGGTTTGAAGCAACACTTGAGGCAAGCTTAAAAGTATGATTTCATACTCTTTGTATACTCCTAGTTTGGTGGCACTAGATTATGTAATAGGTAGCTTGATCATGCATTTGAATAGATGATTAAGACTAGTTTGTGTAATGTTTTGATGGGCCTATTATGTAACCTATTTTGATGACTTAAACCATGTAGATGAACCATGATGATCTGTAAATATGAAGTAGATGTTGCACAAATTGTGATGGAAATCAAATGTGTGATGAAATCTTGTTTAATTTGAATGTTAGACCAATGTGTATGATCATGCATTTGTTCCTATGTTTACTAGCATGAATCGGCAATGACAAGATTGCGGCTAAGGTATGTTTAAGCATGCATTAACAATGAACTAACTAAGTATGCCATGAAATGTGATGACTTGATTGTAAAGAAACAATTGAAATGTGATTAGGGATTATCATGTTGTTCGAATGGATGTATGAAGATGTAAGTTGGATGATTTGTAATGTTCATGTTAATTGGTTGAATAAGTAGTTTCTTGAGATGCAAGTAAGCTAGTTAAAGCATGTTTAGTGATCACCTAGAGTTATTCTAATAAGGTGCATGGAATTGTAATAAGGATGAAAGTTGTATCATGTTTAATAGTAACATAATGTGAAGTATGCCACACTTGAGTTGTTGTTTGAAGGTTGTATGTGATTTGAATGAAATAGAAACATGATAATGGTAACTTAGGTTATAAGTATGAAATGAAACAAAATGGTACCTAAATTAGTATGCTATTTATGTTGGTTTGCTTAAATTGCATGACTTGAAAGGTTCAGTTTAGGTTACTTGCGCATCAAGTCAAGTAATTTTGAGGTTACTTGTTCGACAAGTAACCTATCTATTGCTTAGCTTTCGTTCTGGTAATGCTCCTGAACTGGGTTATAGCTAACCCGGGGGGGATAGGGTGTTACAAGATCGTTCAGTCTCAAATTAAATTCTACATACATGATCAAGTATCCATACTATGTGACTATCAAGCATTTGAAATAACTCCTATCATGAAACAACAACATACGATTATTCATGCATAGCTACTCTAGAAAGATCAACCAATTACCAAACATCAACCAAACATGGAATATATATATATATATAAGTCTTGTTAGTGTAATATTACATCCCCCCATAGAATCCTAAAGATTCTTAAGCCTAGAATTCAAGCTAGTGCCACCTTCCAGGAGTTTACATATAACAAAACATAACATACTTTTGTTGCCTTTAGTGACCTTGCTTTATCTCTACAACTTTAATTATTGACCAGCTTCTCCTGAAAAAGTGATAGGGTGAGCAATTAGGTTGCTAGCTTCGAAACTTAAACAACAACAATGTAAATACATGCTCTCAAATCACTTAGCAAGAAGCTTATTTAAGCATAATTATAAAATAGCAATAACATGCTTCCAAGGAGAATGTGTCATCAAGCAACTATTAGCGTTGTTCAGTTTAATAACCAAATCTATCGCATGTAATCTAAATTGTTTAATACGACCTTGACTAGTTAAAGTCTAGAAGAACATAAGCAATCAAACATTATCAGACAATGGTAACATGTGCCATTGAAACATATAATCTATTCAATCAGGCATTATTAGGCAATTGTAACCTGTACCATTGAAGCAAATAATCCATTCGATCAAGCATTAATCAGGCAATGGTAACATGTACCATTGAATAATATAATCCATTCGATCAAGCATTACTAGGCAATGGTAACTTGTACCATTGAAGCATATAACCTATTCAATCAAGCATTATTAGGCAATGGTAACATGTACCATTAAAGCATATAATCTATTCAATCAATCATTTCCAAGCAATGGTAACATGTACCATTGGAATATATGTATATAATCTATTCAATTATTTGCTCCATACACTCCTTAACTCTTCGAGTACTTAGCAATATGCACAAGATGTTACATTAAGCATTGTAAGCAGCCAATTCATGGTTTAATTCAAAAAGGCACAAACAATTGTCCATACTTACCTTGGACACTATCATCTTACCAAGCATTAGCAACCCCAAGCAGTTATAGGCAGATTATGTCTCACCATACAACCAAGTAGCTTAATAAATTCAACAATCTATGCTTACTTAAACATAGTTATACTCACAAATACTCCAAGTTATTCTTGATCGCGGATCACAACTCCCTTTCTTCCCCCGTCCTCTTGATTGACTCCCTTGTTGTCTAATTATAACAATAGTTTAAAAATGTGTTAGAATCAATTCATTATCCTTTTATAGTTACCTATCTATGACATACATGCTCAAACAAACCTTAAGATAAAATCTCCTGCTGATCCTCTATATATGTCAAATTATAATAGCACATTCCTATGATTAAACAAGTCAAGACATTGGACATGTTACACATGCACCAAAACAGTCCCCTAAGATACATAAGCTTGTTCGAATATGTACCCTACTTTAGTGTATCCTTTTTATCCATTTTAACAGCCTTTCTATCAAGTATATAAATATATTTAACTATCAACTAACCATTTATCATGTTCTAAGACGTCACTAGTATTTATTTGACCATTAGACAACACTCAATTTGATCAATCTTACCGAAATAGTCCCATACTACACAGCTCAATACAGGGCAGTTTTCTTGATCACTTAAAACACCTATTTTGTCATCAATGTCCATCTTGCGCCCTTCCCATGTTTTCTTATGATCCCATTACGATCTTCTTTCTTTGTTGATTAAATTTTAGACACCAAAGGAATGTTTAAGCAATCTAAATTACAACAATGTTTAACTATTCTTTTCTTAATACATGATGAGATTGAATCAAGGCAGTTTCTACATTTCAAACTTCTTCTCATATACCATTCAATACATTCAATTCATATAATTTAGTTCTAGGTCACCAATTCACATTTAATTTTACTTAATCCTCTATTCTAAACTACCTTCTATCAAATCAAGCATTCAACTTAAGTGATGTTCTACCAACAAGAATCGGCTCCGCAACAGTTAACTCTAAATTAAGGAATTAATAAGAGAACTTACCTTCTTAGAAATGTCAACTTAAATCAAGCATTAAAACCATTTGTATCCAAGCAAGATAATCTTTGATCAACGTTCTCTCTCCCTCTCTATCTGATGTTCAATTTCGTTGAAAGGAGGAATGAAGAAGATGACAAACATTTTGTTTGTTATTCTTCTAAAGAAAATCCATGTGGCCTCCTCACATGATGCCACATCCAAGTCCCCTAAATAAAGTTTTAATTTACCATGCAAGCTTACAAGTTTGTATACTACACTTTAAGGTCACCTTATTAATTAAGCTTCTTCATTTCTTAATCTCACAATTCGGCCCAACTAAGCACACATTTAGTTACTCCATTAAATTTATTTTGGATTAGAGTCAAGATATTTTCCCAAGTCAGAATTTTGGGTGTTACAAATCCCTCCCCCTTAAGGAAATTCGTCCTCGAATTTACCTGAGGAGAACAAGTTTGGATATTGCTCTTTCATGGTAGATTCAGGTTCCCAAGTAGCTTCTTTACTCCCATGATTCCTCCACAAGACTTTGACAAGGGAGATTGTTTTGTTTCGAAGTCTTCTATCTTCACGATCCAGAATTTGGATTGGTTCTTCCTCATAAGAAAGATCCTGATTCAGTTCAACTTTGTCTCGCTCAAGAATATGAGATGGATCCGATCTATAGCTACGCAACATTGATACATGAAACACATTATGTATTTTGTTGAACTCTTCTGGAAGATCCAATCGGTATGCAACATGGCCAATCCTTTCAATGATTTTGAAAGGTCCAATAAACCGAGGACTAAGTTTTTCTTTCTTTCCAAATCTAAATACTTTCTTCCATGGGGATACCTTGAGGAACACTCTATCTCCCACATCATATTGAATATCTCACCTTTACGATCAGCATAAGCTTTCTGTCGATCGAAGGCTTCTCTCAATCGATTGCAAATGATCTGCACTTGTTCTTCTATTTCTCGAAACAATTGGGGTCCTAAAGCTTTACTCTCCCCAACTTTGACCAGTATAAAGGAGTCTTACATTTTCTTCCGTAAAGAGCTTCAAAGGGAGCCATTTGAATAGAGGGCCGATAACTATTATTATACGAGAATTTAGCTAGAGGTAAAGCTTTCTCCCAATTCTTCCCAAAATCAAATATACAAGCTCGAAGCATGTCTTCTAAGACTTGTATAATTCTTTCAGATTGGCTATCTGATTGAGGATTGAAGGCTATACTGAGATTGATTTTAGTTCCAAGAGCTTTCTGTAGAGATTTCCAGAATCTAGAAGTAAATCTAGAGTCCCGGTCAAAAATTATCGAAGTAGGAATGCCATGCAATCTTATAATTTCTCGAAGGTAAAGTTCTGCTAGCTAGTCTAGGCTCATGCTCATTCGAATAGGAAGAAAATGGGCTGATTTCGAGAACCTATCCACAATTACCTAAATTGCATCATTCTTCTTTGGTGATGAAGGCAATCCATTAACAAAGTCCATTGTTATTTGCTCCTATTTCCATTGCAGAATTTCGATAGGTTGTAATAATCTTGAAGGAACTTGATGTTCTGCCTTTATCTTCTGACAAACTAAACATTTGGATACAAAGTATGTTATAGCAGACTTAATCCCGGGCCACCAGTAGAGACTCTTCAAATCTTTGTACATCTTCACTGATTCGGGATGTATTGAGAAAGAACTATTGTAGGCTTCTTGTAGAATTTCCCTTCTTAAACTTGAATCATTGGGGATACACATCCTATTTCGAAAATAGAGTAATCCATCTTCCTTTAGAACAAAGTCTGATTCGGAATTTCCATCAAGCTTGAGCTTAATTCCTTGTAATTCAGGATCTGACTGTTGCAACAATTGAATTCTGGATATTATATCAGAGTGAATTCAAATAGAAGCCAAGGTCCCTTGCTTCCTACCAATCGAAGGCAAGCATTGATGGAGGATAAGGCTACAATAATTTGCAAGGTAATATTAGATGATATCCATATAGATTTCAAATAGGAATAATGGGAGGTTTGGTTAAATCGAATACTAACCATAGGTATGTTGGCGACTGAGTGCATCAGCCACAACATTGGCTTTTCTCGGGTGGTAATCTATGACTATATCATAGTCTTTAAGTAGCTCGATCCAACGTCTTTGCCTAAGACTAAGCTCCTTTTGAGTAAGGAGGTATTTCAAGCTTTTGTGATCGGTGTAAAGGTATCATTTTTCTCCATACAAATAGTGTCTCCATATCTTTAAGGCAAAGATTACTGCAGCAAGTTCCAAATCATGGGTTGGATAGTTCAGTTCATGAGATTTTAATTGTTGGGAAGCATATGATACCACTTTATCTCCTTGCATTAAAACACATCCCAATCCCAAGTGAGAAGCATAACTAAACACCGTAAATTCTTTCCCTGATTCTGGTTGAGTTAACACTAGAGCTCGGGTAAGTACTTCTTTCAATTGGTCAAAGTTTCTTTGCTATTCTTCCGACCATATGAATGGCACGTTTTTACGAAGAAGTTTGGTTAGGGGTGTGGCCAAAATCGAAAATCCCTTAACAAATCTTTGATAATATCCTGCTAAGCCAAGGAAACTTCAGACTTCACTAACATTCCTCGGAGATCTCCATTCAATAACATATTGAATCTTTTCCGGATTAACCTTAATTCTCGAGGCTGAAATTACATGTCTAAGAAAGGATACTTCGGGCAACCAAAATTCACATTTTTTGAATTTCCCATAGAGTTGATTATCTCTAAGAGTCTGTAGTACAATTCTGAGATGTTTTGAATGTTCAGTTTCATCCTTTGAGTAGATAAGAATATCGTCAATGAAGACCACAACAAACTTATCTAGGTAGAGTTTAAAAACTCGGTTCATGAGATCCATAAACGCAGCAGGGGCGTTTGTTAGATCGAATGGCATCACTAGGAATTCGCAGTGACCATAACGAGTTCGAAAAGTAGTCTTAGGTATGTCAGATTCTTTAACCTTCATTTGGTAGTATCCAGATCTAAGGTCTATCTTGGAGAATACTGAAACACCTTTCAATTGATCAAATAGGTCTTCAATTCTTGGAAGTGTGTTTTTGTTCTTAATCGTAACCTGATTAAGTTGCCGATAGTCTATGTACAATCTCATTGTCCCGTCCTTCTTCTTGACAGAAAATACCGAGGCTCCCTAAGGGAGATGAGCTTGGTTGGATGAATCCTTTGTCTTGTAGTTCTTGCAACTGCTTCTGAAGCTCTTTTAATTCAATAGGAGACATTCTGTAAGGGGTGATGGATATAGGGTTGACTCCAAGTTGTGTCTCAATTTTGAACTCCACTTCACGAGTCGAGGGCAGTCTCAAAGTTCCTCAAGAAAAACATCAAGGAATTCAGATATAGTTGGAGTGGATTTTAGGCCAAAATCAAATTCATCTCATTTTATCATAGCAGCAAAAATTGAGGTGGGTTTCTTATCAATCAAAAGGATGGATTCCTTGCTTAAACCACAGAGAAAAAGTCTCTATTTTTGACAATCTACCCAGGCCTGGTGTTTCCCTTACCAGTCTAATCCCATAATTAAATCAAATTCACAAAAGGTAGCACATACAGATCAATAGGGAAAGGAATGTTTTGGATGTATAGGGGACAGTTTCTACAAATGAGGTTTATGGTCATAATTCCTCCTATTGGATTCAAAACTACCAGCCCTTGATTAACAATTTCAGATTTCAAATTTAATTTCACAAGCAAGGGAGAATAGATAAATGAATGGGTGGATCCATGATCAATTAAAGCATAAACAGGGTTTTCATTCAACTTAATAGTACATGCTATAACATTAGGTGCCTCTTCCTCATGACGATTTCGAATGTGATACACTCGTGCAGGGGCCCGAGACTCTTGGTGAGTGGTAGTAGGAGCTTGGCCTCGAGTTCACCCTGAGTTTCCTGAATGAGTTTGTTTTGGCCCTTTGCCCCTAGGAGAAGGAAATTGATTCGAATTGAAGGCCACTCTAGCCAAAGACTTGTCTAAGGTTTGGGTACAATCACGAACATAATGATCTAGGCTTCTACACCGGAAACAGGCATTTGACTACTTTTTGCACTGGCCAGTATGATAATTTTGACAAATATTACAATGTCGAGACTGTGGATCCTTACCAGAATTCCCCGAGCTATTGATAGAGATTGAAGGTGCGGAGGATTTGATTATTGTCTGAGGCTTCGGGATAAAGTTACCACTTGGAGAAGCATCATAGTTTGAGGAATCCCTTCCTTAATTTTTCGGCTTCTTGAAAGGCCATTGAGGCTTGCCATCATTCCTTGACCTCTTGTCTTTCTTAGAAAAGTTATCCCTTCTTTTATCAGCTGCTTTCATCCTAGACTCGGTAGCAATCACTCAGTTCACCAAGTCTTGAAAATCAGTTATTCCAAGAGCCATAAACATCAGGCTCAATTCATCATTCAATCATTCGATGAACATTTTGCATTTATCCTCTTCTTTCTTAATATATTTGGACCCATACTTGCAGTATTTGCAAAAATCACTAGCATATTGCTCTATGGTTCTACCACCTTGCTTCAAGTGCAAGAAACGTCTTCTTTTAGCTAGGTATTTTTCACTCACATACTTCTTCCGGATTCTTTTAGAAAGAATTCCCAAATGATAGAGACTTCATGGGCGGTGAGGATTGTAGTTTTCTACTAGTTCAAGGCTTCATCAGCAAGTAAAGCCACCGCACACTCTAATTTATGTTCATCAGAACACTGAAGTTGTTTAGTTAAAATTCTAATGGTAGTTTCCAACCAGTATTTTGCTGCTTCTAGATTCTCTTCATCAGATCCCACGAATGTATAGGCTCGATGTTGAGCCAATTTATCAATTGGAGCCCTAGATTGAATCATAACGGGTGCAGGAGGATCATTTCGCTTCAGGTTAGTAAAGAGTTGATTGAACACCTCAGTCATGCTGAGAAGGCATTCTTTTTGGATTTGATTAACTTGAGGAGCTTCAGGCTGTGGTTCTATAGCCTTTTGAGGGTCTAGGACAAATCGATAGTTAAGGTTATCAAAATGATTGAATTAACGTTGCAAGCATGCATTTTAAGACATAACTTATGAAACTAAATGAGGACTATGAGAATTCCATAAGTTCAATAAAAAGGCTTAAGTCCATTTAACCACTTAATCGCAAGTGTGAGTTCATATTGCCTATAAACATTTAGTTATCTATTTAGATATTTCATTCTCAAATTAAATTCTACATACATGATCAAGTATCCATACTATGTGACTATCAAGAATTTCAAATAACTCATATCATGAAACAACATCATATGATTATTCATGCATAGCTACTCTAGCAAGATCAACCAATTATCAAACACCAACCAAACACGGAATATATATATAAGTCTTGTTAGTGTAATATTTACATCCCACCATAGAATCCTAAAGATTCTTAAGCCTGGAATTCAAGCTAGTGCCACCTTCTTGGAGTTTACATATAACAAAACGTAACATACTTTTGTTGTCTTTAGTGACCGTGCTTTATCTCTACAACTTTAACTATTGACCAGCTTCTCCTAAAAAAGTGACAGGGTGAGCAATTAGGTTGCTAGCTTCGTAACTTAAACAACAACAGTGTAAATACATGCTCTCAAATCACTTAGCAAGAACCGTATTTAAGCATAATTATAAAATAGCAATAACATGCTTCCAAGGAGAATGTGTCATCAAGCAACTATTAGAGTTGTTTAGTTTAATAACCAAATCTATCGCAGGTAATCTAAATCGTTTAATACGGTCTTGACTAGTTAAAGTCTAGAAGAACATAATCAATCAAACATTACCAGGCAATGGTAACATGTGCCATTGAAACATATAATTTATTCAATCAAGCATTATCAGACAATGGTAACCTGTACCATTGAAGCATATAATCCATTAGATCAAGCATTACCAGGCAATGGTAACCTTTACCATTGAAGCATATAATCCATTCGATCAAGCATCACCAGGCAATGGTAACTTGTACCATTGAAGCATATAACCTATTCAATCAAGCATTATCAAGCAATGGTAAAATGTACCATTGAAGCATATAATCTATTTAATCAATCATTTCCAGGCAATGGTAACATGTACCATTGGAATATATATATATAATATAATCTATTCAATTATTCGCTCCATATACTCCCAACTCTTTGAGTACTTAGCCACATGCACAAGATGTTACATTAAGCATTGTAAGCAAACAATTCTTGGTTTAATTCGAAAAGGCACAAACAATTGTCCATACTTACGTTGGACACTATCATCTTACCAAGCATTAGCAACCCCAAGAAGTTATAGGCAGATTATGCCTCACCATACAACCAAGTAGCTTTTATTACGACAGCCCTCATTACATCAAGGACTGCCCAAAGAAGGCAAGCCTTTCTGCCATCAAAGGAGATGATGGGACAACTGAGTCTAATGCCCAGCTCAATCTATTGTTAGTTCCCTCTAAACCAAATCTATTCGCAAGAATAAAAGACTCATTTACATTGAAGTCACAATTGCTGGTAAGCAATTGAGCGCACTAGTGGACACGGGGCATCCGAGCTGTTCATGTCTGAGGGGGCTGCCAAGAAGCTTGGCCTTCATGTGGAGAAAGGCAAGAGGGTGGATCAAGAAAGTAACTCCAAGGAAGAACCCATGGCCGGAGTGGCAAGGAGGGTAGAGCTTCAATGTGGAGGTTGGATGGGCAAAGAGTCCATCAAGGTAAAACCTCTAGAAGATTATGATTTAGTAATTAGTTTATCATTTTTGGATCGGATTAATGCACTTCTTCTGCCATTTGCCGATTGTTTGTGTATCCTCAACCGCCAAGATCAATGTGTTATACCGATGAGTTGAGAGGCAGGTGTGTGACCTAAGATGTTGTCTTCGATCCAATTCAACAAAGGAGTGCCCAAAGAAGAAGTGTCCTACCTTTCCGTCCTCAAGGAGGATGAGGCCATGGAGACCATGGAGATCCACGATGCCGTGGGACGAGTCCTTGAGGAGTTTAAGGACACAATGCCTTCTGAGTTGCCGAAGGTGTTTCCACCCAAGAGAGAGGTGGATCATAAGATTGAGTTGTATCTGAATGTCGAGCCGCCAGCTAAGGCCCCATATTGGATGGCACTACCAAAGCTAGAGGAGCTGCAAAGGCAAAATTAAAGGAGATCTTGGATGTGGGCTACATTAGACCATCCAAGGCACCCTATGGTGCACCATAAAGAAAAAGTTCCCTATTCCCTTGATTGCAAATGTGCATTGACTATCAAGCCATAAACAAGCTCACTATGAACAAAAAGTACCCCATTCTCTTGATTGCGGACCTATTCGACCAACTTGGGAGTGTGAGATGGTTCACCAAGCTAGATCTTCGCTTGGGATATTACAAAGTGTAGATTGCCAAAGGAGATGAGCCCAAAATAGCCTGTGTAACAAGGTATGGGTCATATGATTTTCTTGTTATGCCCTTCGGCCTCACCAACACCCCTGCCACATTTTGCACCTTAATAAACAAGGTATTGCACCCTTTCCTTGATCAATTTGTGGTTGTATATCTTGATGATATAGTTATTTATAGTACAACTTTTGAGGAGCATATAAGGCACTTGGGAAAGGTTTTGTAAGTGCTCCGAGACAGCGAGCTGTACATGAAGAAGGAGAAGTGTGCCTTTGCCCAACAAAAAGTTCCATTCTTGGGCCACATCATTGGATGGGGCAAGATCCGAATGGACAAGAGCAAGATCCGATAAATAGATGAGTGGGAGCCACTAAACAAGGTAACCGAGCTATGCTCTTTAATTGGATTGACCAACTACTACCGAAGATTCGTCAAAGGCTACTCCAACATCGCCCCACCCTTGACAGAGTTGCTGAAGAAGGACAAGGAGTAGGATTGGAGTTCAAGTAGTCAACAAGCCTTTGAGGGTTTGAAACAAGCCATGGTAAGTGTTGAGTGGATCAATCGATGTGCAATTGGCCAAGAGGGGGATGAATTGTCTTTTTGATATTGGAAGGAGCAAATTGAAAGATAAGAATTGAAGACAAGGCGATTTATAGTGGTTCAAACTTCGAACAAGCTCTACTTCCAGTACTTTAGCTCCAACTAAGGATTTTGAACCAATATCCACTAGACATTCTTCCCCTGTTCTAGGCTTAGGAGGAAACTTTTACAAATTGGTTAATCTTTCTACCCAAAGATTAACCAAGATTCTCTCTTTACAAAGAAGAAATGGTAAACTTAAATGTATCTCTCACAAGATTGATTTGTTGCCCAAATTACAAACAAACTCTCCCCAAACTTGAAAGAAATGTATACAATGAAGATTACAAGAAGTGGGGTACAATAATTTGACTCTTTTAGCTCAAGGGTTTGGATATATGCTTGGATGTTCCAAATAAGTTCAATAGTTGTGGCCCAGGCTTTGGAGAATTCCTTTTATACCTTCTCATTGACTTCTAGCCATTTGGGTGGTTGAAGTCATCAATATAGCCGTTGGACCCTCTTCTTCCCACCATAAATGCACTTCTTCAACTACTCGTATCGGAACACGAACAACCGTATCGATACTTCTCTGAAAATAGAAAGAGTCATTGTGTACAATTTATGCAGGGGCATATCAATACACGAGGAAGCGTATCGGTATGATCTTAGTGTAAAACATAGGGGCGTATCGATACGGGGAAGGTTGTATCAATGCAATTTTGCTCACTTCGGCTATTGTTTGAACCTATATCAGTACGTCTTGAGGGTGTATCGATACGAGATAACTAAATTTAAAAAATGCATGTTCCCAAAACTGACAAGGCAACGTTCGAATCAAAAATGAAAAATCTTAACAACCGTATCGATATGCCAGTAGTCGTATCGGTACGCTGTGCTTAAATCTTAAACCTAGTATGAAGGCCGTATCAAAATAGATGGAACCGTATCAGAATGGATGCTTATAGTGGCCTTTTAATTTAAGCCCGTATCAAAATGCCTAAGGGCGTATCGATATGCATGGGCGTAAAACTTGAATTTAGCTTCTAAAACACTTAGAAAATTTTATAGGGTTTATGTTTTTTTACTTTGAATAATTTTTTACTTGAAAAATCCTTGTCAATTGTGAGTCTTTGATATACTTAAAATTTTATTTTCTTTTTCAAATAAGTCCTTAATCAATTTGTTATATCAAAATCAAACTTTGGTTTTAAAATCTCCCCCTTTTTGATATAACAAAACTAAGTTAAAATTTTAAGTCTTTGTGAAAAAACTCCCTCTTACTTTAAGATAGGTTTCAAAAACGTTTTTAAAAAATTAAGCTCTTTCTTCTCCCCCTTTTTGTTAGATCAAAATCAATGATATTAAAGGATAATTCAAAGAAACATACTTATCATAATTCAAAGCATAATTAAAGCAACATACTTATCATTGAAAGTTCACAGCAACATAATCCAAATCCAACTTAAAACAAACTAAAATCAAAGCACAAGTTCAAAGAGTAAATAACACAGGTGCATAAAAATAAAAAACCTAATATGATATAATATGCAATGCAATGTATGTCTATGGAGCATCCTCATCATCCTCATGTTCTTGATCTTCATCTTCGTCATGGGTTTGAGTAGCCTGATATTGTCTCCATTCTCCATAGAAAGTCGTAAGAGATATGTCCATCAAACCTTGTTGGCTTTCAATGGCTTGAACTCGATCCTCCAAGGAAGTAAATCTAGTATCAATGGCCACAAACCCTTCGTTCATGGTTGCCTTCAATGAAGTGAATTGCTCATTAAGATAAGCCACGAGAGCATCCATTGCCGGTGGAGCTACCGGAGCTTGAGGGGTGGCTTGTGGAGGAGCTTCTGGTTCTTCAGGGATTGCATCATGTGGAAGTTCAGTGAGACGTAGCCATTCACCACTGAAATAATGAAACTTTGCACGAACAAGAGCGCGCTCATCAATAGGATCGGTAAGAGGCTTGGCAAAGTCTTGCAAGCAATCGATCTCCAATTGAGTAAACAAGTAACTCAAAGCTGTCCTATAAGTGAATGATGAAACTAGATTGAGTGTGTCAATGTTGGATGAGCTAAACATCTTATCCAAAATTCATTGAGCAAGATTGGATGCTAGAAAAAACATCTTATCCAAAAGTCATCCACTTGTCGGATAGTAGAAAACTTACCACCAGATGGTCGAAACCAAGTGATCATGAGCATCAAGAACTGTGACAAAACCGCCAAGAACATGTTCCAAAGAGTCTTCATCGTCGATTCCCTCATCTTCGAACCCAAAGATATTGACTAGAGTTTGAACATCAATACGAAATTTCTTCCCCATTAAGAATGACTCAATAACAATGACCTTAGAACGGTCTTGATTGGGGATGCACTAGCATTAGCAAAGAAAATCAAAACAATGTTACAGTACAAAGACCTGGGGATAGTCAAAAATTGAATAAAGTTCCAACGTCTCAAAAGATGAAGATATTTGAACTTGAAACGTTCAGAGTTTAAAAAAGGAATAGATGTTACTCTTTCATGGTGGATTTTGTGGTTTTGGTATTGGTTGAAGTTATTTAAAGCCGTCGTGGTTGGAAAACTCTTTTGATAAATGACACTAAGGTTGGGACGTGCCGAATTGCCTTGGTTGAAGACTCGCCAACCTCGCTTGTTCAAGCCCTTTTTCTTGGTGCCATAGATAATTTGAAAAACAATTTAGGCATAAAAACAATGTATGCATAAATCATCATATTTGATCCAATAAATAATCTAATGCTCAAGGTTTTTGTTAAAAAATATATACAATATTTTTTAATATATATATAAAATATAAAAAGAAATTTTGGTAAAAAGAATATCGAAAAATAGATTATAAAAATAAACGATATAATTTTTATATTCGAATAAAATTTTTCAAAATTTTGAAGAAATTTTTACAAAATCTTGAAAAACCATAGTATGTATATGTTTAAAACACAAAAACTAAGTAAAAACATTATAGAAATCAAAACAAATTTAAAAGGAAAAGAAAAGAATTTTATACCTTGAATTTGGGATTATGGATGGATAAGGATGAAGCAGTGCACAATCTTTGATGAAAAGAGCTTAGGATGATGTTTAGGGTAAAACCTCTCAAAATCATTGATGAATTGATGTGAAAAAAAAAATTAGATTTGGGTGTATATTTAAAGGGGAAAACGGCTAGGGTTTTGAGAAGAAGAGTTTAAATAAAAGTTAAACCCATTTAAAGACTCATTTAAGGACCTGTACTCGCGTGTACCGATACGCCATGTGGCGTATCGGTACAGGTGTGTCGAAACACAGGCACCATTTCGATATGGACTTACCTGTATCAAAACCAGTTCTTAAACCCGTATGGATACGGTTGTACCTGTATCAAAACCTGAGGAATGCAATCTGAGTTGAGTCAAGAATGGTGTATCGAAACACCTTCACCCATTTTCGATATGAATAACCCAAAAAATGCATTTTGGGCCACAAGTTGCTCAAATGTTCGATCTTATTCGAACCAAAATACATGTGTATGATGTATGAACAACATGAATAGGCTAAGATAGATAGATACTCCCCCTAGCAACAAGCATAAATGCATCAAAAAGCAAAATCACAAAAGCATGATCATCATTCAAATTCAAGCAAATTTTTGGCACTAAAGGGCTCTAAAAGGTCAAGATAGGCTAGTTAGACCTAACTCTCTCCAAAGAGTCCAAAAACGCTCTTTGTCTAATGGTTTAGTAAATATGTTCCCTAGTTGGTTTGAGGTATCAACATACTCTAGAACAACATCATTCTTTAAGACATGATCCCTAATGAAATGATGTCTTATCTCTATATCTTGGTTCTAGAATGTTGGATGGGATTCTTAGTGAGACATATGGCACTAGTGTTGTCACACTTAAGAGGTATGGTACCTACATCAATTCCATAGTCTAGAGCACAATAACTTTCGGCCGATATATATTCTGCATCGGTGGTAGATAGAGCTACACTATTTTGTTTCTTAGAGGACCAAGATATGAGCATACTACCTAGGAATTGGCAAGTGCTGGAGGTACTTTTTCTATCTATCTTACAACCCTCATAATCCGTATCGGAATAAGCATGAAGGTCAAAGGATGAGTCTCTAGGATACCAAAGACCTAAACATGATGTCTTAAGGTATCTAAAGATTATCTTAATGGCTATAAGGTGTGATTCTCTAAGACTAGCTTGGAACGTAGCACACAAGCAAACACTAAACATAATGCTGGTTTACTTGCGGTAAGGTAAAGCAAAGAACCAATCATAGAACGATAAAGTTTAGAATCAACACACTTACCTCCTTCATCTTTGCCAAGCATTATAGATGAGCTCATTGGTGTGGCTTGGGGCTTAACATTCTCCAAGCCAAACTTTCTGAGCATATCCTTGATGTACTTAGCTTGATTGAAGAAGATGTCATCCTTCCTTTGCTAGATTTGGAGTCCCATAAAGAATGAGAGCTCCCCCATCATGCTCATCTCAAACTCACCTTGCATTACCTTAGCAAATTCTTGACAAAACAACTCATTAGTAGAGCCAAAAATTATATCATCAACATAAATTTGTACTACTAAGATGTTATTACCATTTCTTTGATTGAAAAGTGTAGTGTCCACCTTGCCTTTTTCAAAACCTTTTTCAATCAAAAAGTTTGAAAGCCTTTCAACCAAGCTCTAGGAGCTTGTTTCAAACCATATAAGGCTTTAGTTAATTTAAAAACATGATTTGGAAAATTTAAATCTTCAAAACTGGGTGGTTGTTCTACATGCACTTCTTCATTAATAAAACCATTTAAAAATGCACTTTTTACATCCATTTGAAAAAGTTTGAATTCATGATAACATGCAAATGCAAGAAGCATCCTAATAGCTTCCATTCTAGCTATGGGTGCATATGTTTCATCAAAATCAATTCCCTCTTCTTGAGTAACCTTGAACAACAAGTCTAGATTTGTTTCTCACTATGTTACCACTCTCATCTAGCTTGTTTCTAAAACCCATTTAGTTCCTATAGTAGATTTATTACTAGGCCTATCAACTAATGTCCATACTTTACTCCTCTCAAATTGATTAAGTTCTTCTTGAAAAATCATCTTTTAATGTTTCTTTGATATTTTTAGGCTCAATGCATGAAATGAATGCAACATTATTCATTAATCTAAGAGAGGATCTAGTAGTTACCTCCTTGGATGGATCACCCAAGATTTTATCACCTTTGACATAGTTGAGTTCCCTTGGGTAGTTCACTTCCATTTCCTCAAGATTCATGTCCTTCAAGGCTTCTATGGGAGGATCTTGTGCTTCTTCTTCTTTGGTTGGAACCTCATCCACCTTTGATGATTGTTCACCATCATTGGCTTCAATGATCCCTACATCATCATTAGAAGAAGAATCCTTCATCGGAAGGAGGTTATCATCAAAAACCACATGTATAGACTCTTCTACAACTAAGGTTCTTTTGTTAAAAACTCCATAGGCTTTATAATTTAAAAAGTAACCTAAGAAAATAGCTTCATCACTTTTTGCATCAAATTTACCTAAATGATCTTTTCCATTATTTAAAACAAAATACTTGCATCCAAAAGAATGAAAAATAGCTAATGTTAGGTTTCTTTGGTTTTAAAATCTCATAAGGAGTTTTCTTTAAAATTGGCCTAATCATTACTCGGTTAATAATGTAACAAGCGGTGTTTGTGGCTTTCGCCCAAAAATACTTAGGTAAATTGTTTTCACAAAGCATGGTTCTAGCCATTTCCTCTCAACTACCCCATTTTGTTGAGGAGTGTGAGGTGCGGAAAAATTATGGCTAATACTATTAGAGTTACAAAAATCCTCAAAACCAATATTTTGAAATTCTGTTCCATGGTCACTTCTAATATGTGAAATGTTTTGACCAAGGTCATTTTGAGTGATTTTTGAAAACGTGATGAATTTTTCTAAAGCCTCATCTTTAGTACTTAAGAAGAGAACCCAAGTATATCTAGAGAAGTCATCTATTAAGACATATGCATATGATTTTCCACCTAAGCTAGTATTTCTAATTGGCCCAAAAAGATCCATATGGATCAATTTATAATACCCTACTAGTTGAAACATCATTAATGGATTTAAAAGATACACATTTTTGTTTACCCTTAACATAAGCATCACAAATTTTATCTAAAGAAAATTTTAGCTTAGGTAAACTTCTTACTAGATTTTGGGAAACTAATTTCTCTAAAACAGTTATGCTAGCATGCCCTAGTTTCCTATGCCATAACCATGCATCATTCATCTTTAGAAACCAAACATGCTTGGGATGTATGAATGTCATCTAAATGCACCATGTAAATGTTACCTATGTGATGACCAATGAGCATACTCTTATTTGTTTTAATGTCCAAAATTTTGCAACCATTAACATAAAAAGAACATTAAAACCCTTTATCACATAGTTGACTAATGCTCAACAAGTTATGTTTTAGACCATTGACATATAAAACATCTTCAATGAGTATAGAAGAGAGATTACCAATGGAACAAATACCCTCAATGTGGCCTTTGGAGTTGTCACCAAATGTCACCACTCCACCACTCCTTGGCTTTAGCTCCATGAATCTACTCTTGTCCCCGGTCATGTGTCTTGAGCATCCACTATCAAGGTACCATGAGTTTTGACTTGAACCTTTGGCCTTGTAGCAATGCTCCCCCTACAAACAAAGAATTAAATCTTAATTTTTGGTACCCAAAATCATTTTAGGTCCATGTGAATTAGCTCCCAAATACTTGGTTCCCTTAGGAATCCATGATGCAATTGCATGAATGTTATTAGAAGCTACAAGTTCCTTAGGAACCCATACACTTCTAACTCTTTTACTTTTAGGGTACCTTTAAGAGCTTCTTTGTTTATGGTTCACAAAGTTTCTTTTCACGTAGCTGGTTTTAGAAGATTGACCATTTTCAAAAGTAGTAGTACCAACTTTGTTCAAAGAAGCTTTGAGTTCATTCACCACTTTGTGGTGATCATCATAAACTTTGGAAAAAATATTGTTTAAATCAACATTTTCATCTTGAAAATATTTTAGGTCATCTTGTAAAACCAAAATCTTCTTTTCAAGTTCTGAGTTGGTTTTGGAAAGGGAATCATTTTGGGTTTTTAAATTGGAAATTATTTTATTGTTTTTCAAAACTGATTCCTTATACTTCTCAACTAACTCATCGTAAACCTCTTGTAACTCATCATATGCTTCTTGAAGCTCATCAATAGTGAAATCAAAAGTAGATGTGTTAGGGTTTACCTTAGAATCATCATCAAGAGCCATGAGGCAAAGGTTGGCCACTTCTTGCTCCTCTTTATCGGATGATGATTCCTCCTCGCTCCAAGTAGCAACATGGGCCTTGAGCTTCTTTTTTTTGAAGCTCTTCTTCTTGAGTTGAGGGCAATCGAATCTAATATTCCCCGTCTTCTTGCACTCATAACAAATGAGTTGATCCTTGTCCTCTTCTTTATTCTTGTTCTTCAAGTCTTTTCTTCTTTGAAATTTTCTTCCTCGATGGACTTCATGAACCGAGAGAATCTCTTGGCTATCATAACCAACTCTTCAAACTCATCCTCGCTAGAGTTGCTTTCCCCTTAAGAAGCCTTGAGAACAATTCCTTGCTTCTTCTTCTTTATCTCTTGCTTCTCCACTATTTTCTCTTATCTCTTATTTTCTTTTCTTCTCTTTCTTGCCTCATGATATCATGAGTAAGGAGAGATCCTACCAATTCATCGAGCTTTAACATCTTCAAATTTTTGGCCTCGATGATTGTGGTTCTCTTCCATCCCATGATTCGAGAAGAGAATAGAGAAGCTTTCGGACTAGCTTGTCTTTGGGAATGATCTCACTGAAGCCCTTGAGACCATTTACTATCACGGAGTATCGATCATACATTTTGGAGACACTCTCATCAGGCTCAATCTTGAAAAACTCGTAGCTCAAATTAAGGATTCCAATCTTGGTCTCTTTTATATCATTGGTTCCTTCGTAGGTGGTCTCTAGCTTGTCCCACACCTCCTTCGCACTTGTGCAAGATGACATCTTCCCATACATGTCGGGTCTAAGTGCACAAAAGATGATGTGTAGAGCCTTGTCATTCACTTGTACTCTTCTTCTATCTTCATCTGTCATCTCCACCTTTCTCTTCAGAATTAGTCTTCCTTCTTCATCTCTCTTCATGGGATGGACCATCTTCTACTACATCCCAAAGGGTGTAGTCGTTGGACTTGATGAAGAGTCTCATTCTATTCTTCCAATAGGGGTATTTATCCCCATTGAAGAACGGTGGTTTGGTGATGGATTGTGACTCGTACAAGTTTAGCCAGGAGGTAGAAGTCATGGCTATGATTTGTAGTCGATTGATCTTCTTTTAGGATCTCCTCTTGTGGATGTAAGTCCCTCAAAGAGTTTAGCTATGATACCAATTGTTGAGTAGATCAATCGATGTGCAATTGGACAAGAGTGGGTGAATTGGCTTTTTGAAATTGGAAGCAGCAAATTGAAAAGATAAGAATTAAAGACAATATGATTTATAGTGGTTCAAGCTTCGAACAAGCTCTACTTCCACTACCTTAGTTCTTACTAAGGATTTTGAACCAAAATCCACTAGATATTCTTCCCCTTTTCTAGGCTTAGGAGGAAACCTTTTCAAATAGGTTAATCTTTCTACCCAAAGATTAACCAAGATTATCTCTTTACAAAGAAGAAATGGC